>ML361971.1:0-57355 GCA_005239505.1 Nicotiana paniculata | reverse complement strand
AACTTGCATAATAGAACTACAAAGTAATGAAGAAAATATGTACAAATCGATGTTTTGCCGTCCTTATCCACTCTAATCTCGAATCTCCTCCTAGTAGTTGTGTTTTAAGAGTCTATTTATAAGTTTAGGACAAACCCTAAACGTGTAGGAGACTTCTATTTCAATTGGGAAACACTTAAACCCGTCAAAACTCAATTTTTTGCCGAACTGGGGACCCTGGCGTTTGGACCCAAAGGCCTAGCTAACGCCAGGCTAGGGCTGGCGTTTCAGCCCTAACGCCTAGCTAACGCCAGGGTAGGGCTGGAGTTTCAGCCCTAACTCCAAGTAGGGTTAGGTTGTTTGGCTCTGTCGCCCGGCTATCGCCCGGGTGTCTCCTTTCGCGTATTTTTCGACGTATTTGCATCCTTTTAGCTCCGTTTCCATATCCGCTTCACCTACACATGAAATAAACTCCATTAAGCACATAACAAGTGTAATTTTATCATTAATGCGCATAAAATGTAAGGTATATCACATGTTAAACTATGCAATTTAGTCTCGCATCAATCCCTCGCAGGTGCGGCCTTAGGGGAGGACCAGAAGTGGCCCCCAAACTGCAGATGCAACCTCCACCTAGCCCGACCAATTCCGCACGTGCGGACCCTCCCTCATAGAAGAGAGACCGCAGATGCAGTCTCCTAACCGCCGGTGCAGAAGCCACTGAAGGAACTGCCTTCATTTAATACGGGAAATGTGTAATTTTTGACACATTCTGTTCATTTATTATGCGATTTGGGAGCTTCCAAAGAGGGAATTTCGGCCAAGCATTGTGAGGTAAGTTATTTCTACATAATGTTAGTTTAATACATAGATTAGGGGTAGATTACACCATGTAAATTGGTGAAAATTGTGGGTTTAGAGTAAAACCTAGGGTTTTGATAAAAATAAGATTTTACCACAAAAGTAGTTATGGAATCTAGTAAAAATCATATAGTATTGATCCTAAGGTTATGGGTAACAACTTTCTTTAAGAATTTCTAAAATCCGAGCATGTGGGCCCGGGATGAATTTTAGGAATCTTACAAATTAGCTTGGGTAATCACTTAAATGGTGGAATTATGAACTTTTGAGCATAGATTGAATTTTTTATGTAATGTTTGGCTAGTTTCAAGTTGTTGGGAGTCAAATTTGGAGGTTTGAGCGCATTCTTGAATCAGGGAGTAGGCTTGATACGAGGTAAGTTTTCTTTCTAAACTTGTAAGAGGTAATTATCCCCATAGGTGAAATAATTAATTGTGTGCTACTATTTCCAGGGGCTACGTACGCACAAAATGACGAGAGTCCGTGTGTAGCTACTAAAATGCTTAAGTCCGGGTAGTCTAGGATCCAAAAGCATGCTTACTTGTCGTATTTGTAAATGTTATTGATAAACTTAAAAGGCTTAAATCGCGTTGAACTTGGTGAATATATTTCTAAATTACTAAGCATCACTTTCTTGACTATTAAAAGAGAAGTTGTCATTTCTTGGATAATTTTCCCCTAATGAAGTCTTGAATTGGCTGTTTGAATATGTGTATCTATGAGTACCTGCGTCGCATGTATGATTCGCGAGTGGGGTAACTCTTTTATTTATATTTGACCGCGTCGCATGTATGATGCGCGAGCGGGGTAATAGATGCATCTATGGTTCGCGCCGTTCGACCCTCCGGCATTGCACATTTATTATTTCGTTGGATCGGGCCTTACGTCCTCGGCATTACATGCGCATGCTATTGCTTGGCATTTTTTTCATTTTTTTAACTGCTTAAATGCCTTGGAAAATAAAATATCAACTGAAATTATAGAAATTGAAATACATGCATTTATGGAAAGACTTGTCATTTCTTGTCATTTTCTACTATTAAATCTTGATGTTCATGCTTAGCCTCATTCTTAAATATAATGTTTGACCTTAGTAAGTGTCAAGTCGACCCCTCGTCACTACTTCTTCGAGATTAAACTGAATACTACTGGGTACATAATATTTATGTTCTCATGCTACGCTTTTGTAGATAATTGTACAAGTTCTGAGGTGGGTGCATCTGGTTACCAGTCCGTAGCGCATTCTTGATATTGAGGCAGAGATTCCATGGTGAGCTGCTTGTCGTGATGTCGTTCAGCAGCGCACTGGAGTCTTTTCTTTTGCTTATTTTGTCTATGCTATTTCAGAAAGTAGAGTAGATGTATTCTTTTGTTTATTCTACTAGATGCCCATATACTTATGACACTAGTTCTGGGCACACATAGGTGGACTATTCTTTTGGGAATGTACTTATTTAAACTTGACTTCTTTTTATCTTTGAAATCTAATTTGCCTTTGTCATTTGCTATTTTCAAATGCTTAGTGATTTAAATTAAGATATTGTTGGAAAGGTTTTTAATAAAATAAATGGGACTCATTAGATGAATTGTGTTGGCTTGCCTAACATCGGTGTTGGACGCCATCGCGACCTAGAGTAGAATTTGGGTCGTGACAACATGGTATCAGAGCACTAGGTTCATGCAGGGCTCACAAGTAATGGGCAAACCTAATAGAGCCTTGCGGATCAGTACGGATACGTCTGTACTTTTCTTCAGGAGGCTATAGGGTGCTAGGAAACTACTCTTTATTCATTTCTTATCGTGTAGTTGATGGTGTAATAAATTTCATTCTTCTATTCTCTCACAGATGGTGAGGACGCGTACGGCTGATGTCCCAGACCCGGAAGGAGCTGCTCCCCCCGTTTCTAGAGGTCGAGGCCGGGGAGGGCACCGACCCAAGGTAGGGTATGAGGGCATCCCCGAGCTGCCCCAGTTGCACCACCAGTGGGTCCAGTAGAGGATCCTATTATTGAGGAGCAGGGCGAGATGCCTGAATTAGAGCCCGCCATGACGGACTTTATGATAGCGTCGGGGTTTCAGGAGTTCATGGGTCGTATGATGCGGTTCATGGACACCATGACTCAGGCTGGTTTATTTCCACCGGACCTGGCCATATCTCAGGCAGGAGGGGGAGCACAGACCCCTACTACCCAGGCCCCGGGACATGAAGTTGCGGTATATCAGATTCCGGGTACACTACCCGCGGTTGCGGCCCAGCCATTTGCAATAGTAGCACCTGAGCCCAGACCAGCTGCACACGACGATCTACAGAAGTTATTAGACAGATGGACTAGACTACACCTTCCTATCTTCGGAGTTGAGCATCATGAGGATGCTCAGGATTTCATTGATAGGTGCAGAGACAGACTGCACAACATGAGGATACTAGAGTCTCATGGGGTTGACGTCACTACTTTCCAGTTGGATGGCAGGGCCCATAGATGGTGGCAACCTTATATTATTTGCAGGCCAGCGGATTCTCCTCCCATCACCTGGGACATTTTACTCAGCTATTCCTGGACAGGTATATCTCACCCTCTGAAAGGGAATAGTTGCGGTACCAGTTTGAGCCACTTGAGCAGGGTCAAATGTCAGTGACCGACTATTAGGCGGGGTTTTCTGAGTTGTCTCGTCATGAACTTATCATACTTCCTACTGACGCAGAGAAAGTGCGAAGGTTTGTAGCATGGTTGCACTCTGGTATTAGGGCCAAAATGGCCCGAGAGGTCGAAATAGGGACTCCTTATCAGCTGGTAGTGGAGATTGCTCACAAGATTGAGGGCTATCGTCTGCGGAGTAGAGAGCAGGGGCAGCAGGACAAGAGAGCACATTTTTCTGGGGATTTTAGAGGTGCTCCGGCTAGGGGCAGAGGTCAGTTTGGGAGGGGCCAGCCCATCAGGCCCCCATATTCAGCACCCCCACCACCTCCTTGAGGTGCTCTAGTGAGGCCTTATTTCAGCGTGATACCGGAGAGTTCTTATCACCCACTAGCTATTCAGGGTTCCTCGTGCGGGTATTCTGGTCATCAAGGTTCTTCCAGTGCTTATTTCAGTGCCATGCCAGAGAGTTCATACCGTCCTCCAGCCATTCAGGGGTCCTCCAGTGGGTATTCCGGCCATCAGGGCAGCACTCTTTAGCGCCGACAGGTTGTTATGAGTGTGGAGACCCGGGTCACATGAAGAGGACTTGCCCTAGACTTCGGGGCAAGGCAGTGCAGCAGAGTCATCAGCCTATGATTACAACATTGGTTGTCTGGTCGCCAAGAGGCGGGGGACAGGTTGGTAGGGGCCGTCCTAGAGGTGGAGGCCAGGCAGGGGGAGTTCAGCCAGCTGCTGCTTAGTCAAGTGGAGGCCAGCCAGCCGACGCTCCAGTCAGATTCTATGCTTTTCCGGCCAGACCAGATGCATTGGCCTTAGAAGTCATTATCACAAGTATTATTTCTGTCTGCGGTAGGGATGCTTCCGTATTATTTGATCCAGGGTCTACCTATTCGTATGTACCGTCTCTGTTTGCTCATCTCTTGGATATTCCTCGTGAGTCCCTGGGTACTCCTATTTGTGTGTCTACTCCTGTGGGTGATTCTATGGTCGTGGATCGGATCTATCGGTCCTGTGTGGTCGCATTTTGTGGTTTCGAGACTAGAACAGACCTCTTGTTACTTGATCTGACTGACTTTGAGGTCATCCTGGGCATGGACTGGTTATCTCCTTATCATGCCATCCTAGATTTCCATGCCAAGGCTGTTACTTTAGCCATGCCCGAGTTGCCGAGATTGGAGTGGAGAGGTTCCTTAGCTAGTGTAGCTAGTCGGGTTATTTCTTTTCTGAAGGCTCGACACATGGTCAAGAAGGGTTGCTTGGCTTATCTAGCTTATGTACGGGACACCACCGTAGTCTCCGACGATTGATTCAGTACCAGCAGTCTGGGAGTTCACTGATGTGTTTCCTTCTGACCTTCCAGGCATGCCACCATATCGTGATATTAATTTTGCATTGACTTGGCCCAGGTACCCAACCTATATCCATTCCACCATACCGTATGGCTCCGAAAGAATTGAAAGAACAACTTGAGGAGTTTCTAGCTAAGGGATTTATTAGACCGTGTGTATCGCCTTGGGGTGCTCCAGTGTTATTTGTGAAGAAGAATGATAGGACTATGCGGATGTGTATTGACTACCGCCAGTTGAACAAAGTTACCATCAAGAACAAGTACCCGTTGCCGCACATCGATGATTTGGTTGACCAGTTGCAGGGTGCTAGGGTGTTTTCTAAGATTGACTTGACATCGGGTACCATCATCTGAAGATTCGGGACTCAGATGTTCCGAAGACTGCCTTCCGCACTAGATATGGCCATTATAAGTTTCTTGTGATGTCCTTTAGTTTGACTAATGCCCCAGTGGAATTTATGATTTGATGAACGGGTGGTCAGGACTTATATTGACTCCTTTGTCATTTTCTTCATTGATGACATCTTGATCTACTCACGTAGCCTGGGGGAGCACGAGCAGCATTTGAGAGTAGTGCTCCACACTTTGCTGAACAAAAGTTGTATGCTAAGTTCTCCAAGTGTGAGTTTTGGTTAGATTCTGTGGCATTCTTGGGGCATGTGGTATCCGGAGAGGGTATCAAGGTGGAACCCAAGAAGATTGAGGCGGTTCAGAGTTGGCCTCGCCCTACTTCAACGATCGAGATCAGAAGTTTCTTGGGATTGGCAGGTTATTATCGCCGGTTTGTGGAGGGATTTTCATCTATTGCAGCTCCTCTGACTAGATTAACCCAGAAGGGTGCCCCGTTCCGATGGTCCGACGAGTGTGAGGCGAGATTTCAGAAGCTCGAGACGGCTTTGACCACGGCACCAGTTCTAGTGTTACCTTCCCGTTCAGGGATGTATACAGTTTATTGCGAAGCTTCACGCGTTGGTTTGGATGTGTATCGATGTAGGAAGGACGAGTTATTGCATATGCTTCACGTCAGCTGAAGGTCCATGAGAAGAACTACCACGTGCATGATTTGGAGTTGGCAGATATTGTTCATGCTCTTAAGATTTGGAGGCATTACTTGTATGGAGTTCTTGTGAGGTCTATACAGACCACTGCAGTTTACAGAACTTGTTCAAGAAAAAGGATCTTAATTTGAGGCATCGTAGGTGGCTTGAGTTACTGAAGGATTATGACATCACCATTCTTTATCATCCAGGCAAGGGGAATGTGGTTGCAGACGCCTTAAGTAGGAAGGCGGAGAGTATGGGTAGCTTGGCATTCATTTCAGCGGAGGAGAGGCCACTAGCCTTGGACATTCAGCCCTTGGCTAACAGACTTGTAAGGCTGAACATTTCAGAGCCCAGCCGAGCTCTTATGTGTGTTGTTGCTCAGTCTTCATTATTGGGGCAGATCAAGGCTCGGCAGATTAACGATCCGCAGTTGGCAGTTCTTAGAGATAATGAAATCACATATCTCTGCAGAGAATGTTCCAATCCGTATTGATGTCCCTATTGGACAATCTTCTAGTGTCATAGCTAATGAGTCAAAAGCACGCCTAAAGCGTGGTAAACCATTGGGTTCTAAGGATTGAAATCCTAAAAAAAGGAAAATAAATGATCAATGTGACACTACAAATTAGTCTCATCAAGAAACCTATGAGTTAACCAATCCTTATATTCATGAGGAAATCAATGACCCTGAGACTCAAGAAAATAAGGAACTATTGATAAACCCAATCAATATTGAGACGAATTTGAATCGATTGGATATAGTGGTGGATTATGTCTTTGCATATAATGTTGCATATAGAATTATGCAATATAGTGAGGATCTTGAACCTCAATCTATTGGAATATGTCGACAAAGACGTGATTGGCCAAGATGGCAAGAAGCAATCTAATCTGAGTTGGATTCACTTGCTAAACGTGAAGTTTTTGGGCCTGTAGTTTAAACAGCTAAAGGTGTTAAGCCTGTTGGTTATCAATGGGTCTTTGTACGTAAGAGAAATGAGAAAATGAGGTACAAAAATATAAGTCATACCTTGTTGCACAAGGATTTTCACAAAGGCCCGGTGTCGAATATGAAGAGACATATTCACCTGTTATGGATGCAATAACATTTCGCTATCTCATTAGTTTTGTGGTCCATGAAAAGCTTGACATGCATTTAATGGATGTGGTTACCGTCTACATTTATGGATCACTTGATAATGAGATATACATGAAAATTATCGAGAGATTTAAAATGCCTGACACACACAATTCAAAGTCCCAGGAAATATTTTCAATCAAATTGCAAAGATCTTTGTATGGTGTAAAGAAATTAGGAAGAATATGGTATAACCGCCTTAATGAGTATTTATTAAATAAAGGTTATATAAATGATGCCATTTGTCCATGTGTTTTTATAAATAAAACAACAACAGAGTTTGTTGTACTTGCCATATATGTTGATGACATAAACCTTATTGGAACTCCTACAAAAGGAAATTTATTATTTAAAGAAGGAATTCGAGATGAAAGATCTCGGAAAGACAAAATTATGTCTCGATTTGCAAATTGAACATTTGGAAAACGGGTTTTTTGTTCATCAATATGCCTACACAGAAAAGGTATTGAAACGGTTTTACATGGATGGAGCACATCCATTAAGTACTCTAATGGTGTTCAATCACTTAATGTGAATAAGGATTAGTTCTTACCTCAAGAAGAGAATGAAGATCTTCTTGGTCCTGAAGTAACATATCTTAGTGCAATCGGTGCACTAATGTATCTTGCTAATACTACAAGGCCTGACATAACTTTTTCAGTTAATCTCTTAGCAAGATATATCTCCGCTCCTACAAGAAGACATTAGAATGGAATCAAACACATTTTACGGTATCTAAAATGGACTATCGATATGGGCTTATTTTATGGCAATGATTACAGTCCCGATCTTGTTGGTTATGCCGATGTTGGGTATGTATCTGACCCCCACAAGGCTTGATCTCAAACAAGTTATTTGTTTACATGTGGAGGCACTGCCATATCTTGGAGATCGACTAAGCAATCAATCGTGGCTACTTAATCTAATCATGCAGAGATAATTGTTATTCATGAAGAAAGTCGATAATGTGTATGATTGAGGTCTATAATACATCTTATTCGTGAAAAATTAGGTTTGAAGTGTGCAAACTACCCACGATTTTGTATGAAGATAATGCAGCATACATATCCCAATTGAAGGAAGGATTCATAAAAAGAGATAGAACAGAGCAGATTTCACCAAAGTTATTTTCACACACGATCTTCAAAAGAATAGTGATATCAATGTGCAATAGATTCGTTCATGTCACGACCCAAACCGGAGGGTTGCGACGGGCACCCTGTACTTTACTCAACCAAGTACCAATGTAATATATCTTTCTTATCATACTATCATGGGTAAATGTGCCAAAAGGGTCATCATGACATAACCGAAATAAAACATAAGGAAATGCTAGACATAGGACGACCTAACATGATATAGAAACTTATACGTGTGACATACGGGCCTATAAGACTGACATGATCACTCGTACACTGAAAATAGACCGACAAGGCCATAAAATATTTTACGTACATGACATATGTCTATAAGCCTCTAAGAGTACATAAACATCATAAGGCCGGGACAGGGCCCCAACATACCACTCAATACATGTCTAAATCAGACTGACCCAATGAGCAACTCCGGAGCAAATGGAGTGCACCAGCATCTTCTGCTGAGCTGATAGTCTACTTTGAGGACTCTCAACCTGTCTATTGGGACCTACGGGCATGAAACGCAGCGTCCTCAAGCAAAAGGGACGTCAGTACAAGTAAAGTACTGAGTATGTAAGGCAGGAAAGCATAAATAAGAATAGTAATGTAAAGAGAGATATAGGAGATACAACCTGTAGCATCTGAGTGCCTCGAAAAGATAGTGACATGAAATGTGTGATACATATATATACATAATCTTTTAAAAACATCCTCCTTTGTGGGTATAATCATCATCATATCGTACCCGGTCTCAAAGAGGACTCGGTATAAACATACCCGGCCCTCATAAGGCTCGGTAGAATCGTACCCGGCCACGTGGAGCTCGGTAAACCCAATTGATTAGTGGTTGCACTATAGGTGTCGTACCCGGCCGACTATAGCGTGGCTTGGTAGAGTAAAATAGATACTATATATAATGTGCCGGACTCATGGAATCACGCTCTAAACCTTTCAGAGTGATGTAAGGTAGTTGCACCTTCGATTAACATTATGGACATCATACCATCAATATGAACTTCACTAGGACTCAAGGATCATACATACTTTCTTAGAATAACTTTGTAAGGAAAGAACAACATGGACAACCTTAGTTGCTAGGAGTAGATTCATTATGAAATAGCGTATCGTTTACGTTGGTTTCACTTTAGATCATGCCAAAAGAATGAAGGAAGAGCATTAACATACCTTTGCAATCTTCTCCAATCGTCAACCAAGCTCAATATGATCTTCTTACGTCTACAATGAGTAACCTGACTTCGTCGTCATTATATAAGCATTATAACTCTCATATTTCAAAACCAATATTCTACAAGAAAACGGACAGCACCTCCCCTATTTTAACTACATCCCATATGTTACCAAAAGTCACCAAACAGCCAAACAACAACAATATAATTCACAACAAGCTCTCCGATTAGTTAAACAATCATTTTGAGCAGCAAGCTCAATTGGAATCCGTATAACCCATATTAATTAAATATGTGTACTCTTTTTCCTTCACTAGAATATTTTTCCACCAAGTTTTTCCTAGTAAGCTTTTTAACGAGCCACATTATCTACTAGTGGACATTCGAGGGGGAGTGTTATAAATAATATTAAGAGTGAATGTCCATGTATTATGAAGTTACTTGGGATCAGGTTAGTTAGTCATAAACTAGTATAATTAGTTGGTCACCAAGATTGGTTACTTTCTCACCAAGACTGGTTACTTGGCTACCAAGATTTGTTACTTGGTCACCAAGTTACTCTATTATAAATAGGAGACTTCTCTACTCATTTGTACACCATCATTAAGAAAAGATCTAATATTATCTCTCTCTAAATTTGTCTTGTGTTACTTTATTTCATATTATTCCATAACATATTTGTTATTAGTAAAAACGAGCTTACCGCTCAATATGATTGTTAAGATAATCAGAGAAGCTCATATTGGATTATATTATTTTTGTTGCTATTGTTGGTTATAATTGTTGTTGTTGGGATGTTGATGTCCCTTAGTGGTCTTTGGGATGTACTAAAAATAGGGGAATTGCTGCTCGATTTTTCGTATGCCATACGACTAGCCAAATACGATGGTACGACATTATATGTTTACAACAAATATCATTTCACTTGTTATAGACGCAAGAAGTTGTGTTGCGCTTGGTTGAGGAATAAGGAAGAGATCATACATGTATGTTAAGGCACTTCCTTCTTTCTTTTGGCATGATCTAAAGTGAAATGAACATAAACAATACGCTATTTCATACTCCTAGAAACTAAGGTTGTCCATGTTGTTCTTTCCTTAAAAATTATTCTAAGCATGTATGTATGATCCTTGAATCCTATTGAAGTCCATATTGATGGCATGGATGTCCATAACGTTAATCGAAGGTGCAACGACCTTATGTAACTATGAAAAGGTTTATAACGTAATTCCATGAATCCAGCATGCATTATATATATGTATCTATTTTACTCTACCGGACCGCGCTATAGTCGGCCTGGTACGGCACCTATTGTGCAACAACTGATCAGCTGGGTTTTATCGAGCTTCACGTAAGCTCGGTACGATTCTACCGAGCTTTATGATGGTCGGGTACGTTTTTATAGAGTCCTCTTCGAGGCCTGATACGATATGATGATGATTTTTCCCACAGAGGCGCATGTTTTTAAAGGTATATATATATATATATATATATATATATATATATATATATATATATATATATATATATATATATGTGTGTGTGTGTGTGTGTGTGTGTGTGTGTGTGTGTGTGTGTGTGTGTGTGTGTGTGTATCATGCATTTCATGCCAGTCTCTCTCACAGGCACTCAGATGTTGCACGTCATATGTTCTCTATCCCTCTTTACATTACTATTTTTTATTTATGCTTCTTGCCGACATACTCAGAACTTTATTTGTACTAACGTCCCTTTTATTTGTAGACTCTGCATGTCGTGTTGCAGGTCCTGACAGACAGGTAGATGAAGCTCATAATCATAGTAGGCTGCCCAGTTCAGCGATTGTTGGTGAGATCTCTTCTCCGGACTTGTCGTGGTCTTATTATGCATTTTTGTTATAGACATTATGGGTATGTCGGGGCCCTGTTCCGGCAATGTTGCATCACTTACATTCCTTTAGAGGCTCATAGAGAGGTGTCGAATCATGTATGGTTTGGATAGCTTTGTCGGCTTATTTTTGTTGTATAGTCTCTCATGGCAGCTTGTCAGCTAGTACCTTATATATAGCTTCATGACAGCCTTGTCGGCCCATGTTATGTATGTTCATTCCCTTATCTGTCATTTTTGGTTGTTCATGATCCATGCATACTATTTATGTTGATCTCGTCGGCCCTTATAGATAATAAGAAAGGTTAGATAAAATGTATGTTGGTGCTCGGCAGGTATGGCCCGTGTGCCAGTCATGGCCCTCCAATTTGGGTTGTAACACAAGCTTAGCTTGTGCACGACCACCTCTAGCGGGATACTTGTCATATCTGCATGCAACCATGCAAAACAATCAACGTTAATTTTCAGAAATTCAATATCCCCTGACCTGAGCTTGGGTTTCAGTCCAGTCCCCAAGTGGAACTTCCTCTCTAGGAACTTTTCGAACAATACCACTTGTTCGAGTTTTATGCCGTGGATTTGTTCACATCAGTTTATTCCGGTACTTGGAAATACCTTGGTACCTGGTGGGACTCTGACGACTCCTCGCTTTTGTCGTCTTCGTTTGATTTGGGAGCATGCGCCATTTTCTGTAATTGCTATATTGCTTGCTCCTTCCCTTTACTGTTGGAAATTGAGACCGCATTCATTTTCCTTGAATTTATAATGTGGTTTATTGACAAGCGAATCGATTTGATCCTAAATGATAAACAAATTAAATAAAATGCAAGACTTAGCGTAGAAATCGAGATAAAATAATAGACAACTTAGTTTCGGGAGCAAGGCTTCCGTAAGCAGCAATAAGAATATCGTTAGACAGAAAATAAAGTATTATTTAGCTTGGAATAATGCGTAACATAAATTTATCAGAATTTTTGTGTGTTCCAATGGCTGTTGAAGTCACTATTTATAGCTATACCTAGGGAACAAGGTCCTAGGATCAAGTCCCTCTTAAATGACAATAATGGGAGCCATTGATGAATATGCAACGACAGGCTATGAATGCCAAAATTCTCTATAACAGATGTGTATTTAATGCGGAGGAATATTCTTCATTGAATGTCATCTGGAGGAAAATATTTGTTTGCCTTCGGGGGCCCGAAGTCAACTGTTACACCACATGTTTTCGTAGGTGAAGGTACGCCATAAGTAAATTGATGGAAGCTCGGAAAATGAGATGTTACGTCCCGCATTTTCGTACGTTAAAGTTTCGTTGTAAGTTAATCGACGTGAGTTTGGGAATGGGGTTATTTAAAATTATAAGCATTATGTTATTTTAAACAAGTGTAGTAAATTCGCGAAGGTGAGAGGGTACGCAAATAGAAGAAAGTGAGTTTCATCGAAATTTATCAATTTGGGATAAAATACCCGGTATTTATGGACTAGTGCCATACAAAGTACCACATGACCATGATAATAAGGTGTGTTAAAAGTGAATAGTATTTTAAGTAATTTGAGATAATTCTTAATTATGTGAATAATCGGGTAACTATTAATTTTAGTGGGAGATTAATAATTAATTAAGGTGTTGGTGGTTAATTGGTTGGGAATGGGTAAACATCAACGTGGCAGCAACATAAATCAACTAAGTGACTCTTAAATTATTCTTCAAGGTGGAAAAGATTAGTCATCATAGTGGGGCCCACACCTAAAGGTTAAAAATAACCTCTCTTATTCACCAAAATGAATGGCTCACCTCTACTAATTAAGAGGTTCCTTATATCATTTTTTGAGGAAAGATGTGATTAAGAATGCCTCTTCAAATTCACAAAGACATGGAATGGAACGTGATAGCTTCAACAAAGATGTTGATTTGAAATAGTAATGTAATAACTTAAAATGTTTCATATGAAGGCTATCTAATACTATAGCAACGTGCGATTCTAAATGAGTACGGTGCAATCTTTCTCAACAATATCATACGGATTGTTCTCTATTTCGATCTCGTCGTTACATATTATCGCAATTGGCGTGTGTTAGAGGAACTGTCAAGAGAATTGGATCAGGCATGTTAAGGCAATCCCTTCTTTCTTTTTGGCATGATCCATACGATACAAACGAAATGAGCAAATGCACAACGTCCATAAATGAAATACTAGAGGTTCCTATGTTCTTGATTCCCATCTGTCTTAGTATTCTATCATCTGTTCATGGGTCTCAAAAAATACGTAAGTTGATAAAGTTTATTTCACGATATTAATCATAGACACAATGGTCTTATGACGCTCCGAGAGATTTTATTAATGTACTTCTCATGCATTGCATTCATTTATACATGTACATTGACCCATGACCAGATGACGTTATATACGCGTATATATATATATGGGATATGGGAAAAGGTTATGATGTTATATACGCACCACCACCTGATCAGCTGGTATACGTTGATGATTTTGCCCACAGTGGCCGAGATGATATGATGGGATGCCCTCAGAGGCTTGATGATGTTATGAACACATGTACCTATGAACAACTTGACATTCATATGTATATGCATGACACTATAAGTATTTCATGATTTACAGAATTATCCAGACTTACAGGTTGAGTCATTTACTCGATGTTTCTCTCATGTCTATTATTTACTATTTTTTATTCCTTACATACTCGGTACATTATGTGTACTGACGTCCCTTTTGCCCGGGGACGCTGCGTTTCATGCCCGCAGGTCCCGATAGACAGGCCGAGAGTCCTCTAAGTAGTCTATCAGCTTAGTGGAAGATGTTGGTGCGCTCCGTTTTCTCCAAAATTGCTTGTTTGGTCAGTATGATTTAGACGTGTATTGTTTAGTATAGCGGGGCCCTGTCCCGACCTTTATACTAAGTTTGTACTCTTAGAGGCTTGTAGACAGATGTCATGTATACGGATACTTGTATGGCCTTGTCGGGGATTCCCTCATGTTTACTCTGGTTATCTCATGATGACTCTTCTGGCCCACTTACCTATGATGATGTAATAAGAAAGATATGTTACGTTGGTACTTGGTTGAGTAAGGTACCGGGTGCCCGTCGCGACCCATCGGTTTGGGTCATGACACAACCGAAGTTGTTGTCCTAGGTCTAGGCTTCCATTTGCTCCGTCTTTCTCCAGTTCACGTGTCATTCTGTCATTCGAGTATTTAATATGAACCTATTTTACCCTATACAAGCATAATTATAAATTGTATTAATAAATTTACTTTAGTTTAT
Organism: Nicotiana paniculata; assembly: GCA_005239505.1. Lineage (NCBI taxonomy): Eukaryota > Viridiplantae > Streptophyta > Magnoliopsida > Solanales > Solanaceae > Nicotiana > Nicotiana paniculata. The sequence goes on along the minus strand of ML361971.1, from coordinate 42,868 downwards.
TAATAGTTTTATTTACCTCGAAATATGAGTAACAATTAAACTTGTAATGTGGTTATAAGGATACGTGATCTAATTCAACGCCAATTGATAAATGACTAAATAAATAAATGAGTTAATTGATTAGAATGAATCAAACCAATGTCGTTTTCAAGTTATCGACCTTGATTTGGAATAGGCTCGAGACCAAGAGTTAAGAACAATAAGAACAATAGTAAATTGCAATTAAGTAAAAGAGCAGCGTATTGTTATTTCTCAGTCAATGAATGTGATATATCATGGTTACAAATGAATAGGGTTCCTCATTATATAGTATAGGAATCCTAAATAAGGTATAACTCTAATTTCAGAAATAAAATACATGATTGATATCAATAACCGTTAAGTGTCTTGTCAATCCCGAGATTCCTGTCGAGATTTATGGTCGATTGCGGATATATCGTTATTCCGTTACTCGATGCCGATATTGCTCGATCTCGATCCTCCAGTCTCCGTGTTCTTCGAGCTCGAGCTTTCTTCGATATGGGCTTAATCTCGAGGCAGACCCTCAAGCCCATAAAATCATACATGGTCGATTTTAACCATATACAGATAGTCCTCGTGTTTCTTAGAATGAAAAGATAAGAAATGATTTGAGCCTCGATTCTCCCGTACCTCGATCATGACATCGTCTTCGTGACGTAAGCGATGTATGTGACCAAAACATCCTGTCCGTTCAGTTCACAAAACCATCAATGCATGTCAGTCGTCGATCGGTCACTAGTGATACCGAACCATCATCACAAGCCTATAAATACCACCTCTTTTGTTAATTCAAACTTTACTTTGATTTTATTATAAACTCTTGATTTGCCAATTCTCCTTATCGCCGCTCATTACGCCATCGTTTTTTTTACTGGAGCCACCAATTTTACACCTTCTTTCTACTTCCTTCACATACATAAATGGAAAAAACCTCCAAGACTGTACCGCATAAGGAAAAGGCTTCGTCTTCCTCTCCCGGCCGGCAAGTGATAAGACGCCGGTAGAACCGCCCCCCCATGAATACGCTCCTAACCCATGCGTCCTTAAAACTGACTTTAAAGTCGAGAACCCCTCATCAGTGTCGGGCCGATGCGAACATGTGTCGATGTACATGTGTTCGATTACTACGAGCCACGTCGATGCTATGAAGAAGGACTGCAACTGGGGTTCGGAGGTAGTGGTGTGCATTCCTACACCTGAAGAGAGCATCACCACACACGGGAAGGGGTTCTTAAGTGTTTACACTTACCCCTTCACACTGGGTACCGTCGACCCGGTGATTCTTGACTTCTGCAGGAGGTACAAAGTCACCCTCGGTCAGCTCCATCCTTCACTCTGGCGCATAGTGATTATGTTGCGCTTCTTCTCTAACGAGGCAGGAGGGTTGGAGTTCACTCTGAATCATCTTATACGGTTGTACCGGCCTCGACTTTATCGAGGGCTAATTAAGCTTCACTGTCGGGTAACAAAGACTCTATTCTCGAGCATCGACGAGGATAAAGATTGAGGCTGGATGAGCCGATTCATACGGGTGAGGACCTGTGATATAATACCGAAGGAAAAGATGTTGTTCCCTGAGGAATGGAATCTCAAATGTAAGTGAATTTTTATTTTTCTATCTTTGTGCTTCTTTTGATTTTGCCTAACATTTTTCTTTCATCATGCAGCTGTCCCTTGGATGCCTCAGGCGGTGCCCAATTTTGAAGACTGGATCCAAAAGATCGCCTCTACTTCGACTCATGCTGAACGAGCGAGGAGGGATTTGGACAAGGGCAGGTGAGAGGCCAAGAACCATGGTAAGGATCTCTTCCTATGCATTTCGAAGTAATTACATGCTTTCTTCATTACTAATCTTTCCTCATGTAGGTCTGACAAAAGATGACATCCTGAGGCCTTCTAGTGAAAGAGGAGAAGCCAAGTCCCCAGCACCGAGGTCGGAGAAGGATAAGAAGATAAAGGATAACTCGCAATCCGAAGTCTCCAAACCCAAACCTCAAAGGGTGAGGAGAAAAATGGTCGCTCTCTCAGCGGACACGGTCCAAAAGTTGAGATATCGGGATGAGGACGAAGAAGAAGAAGAGACTTCGGCGTTGATAGCCTGCCCTAGGAAGGCCGCCGAGGTCGCTCCACATTCCTAGTTTCCACTCGTTATAACCGAGCCTTGTATCGATGAGGCTTCAAAGAAAAATTTGGCGGTGAACCCCAGGTCCCCTAAGGTCGAGGTGATTTCTCGATCATCATCTTCTACACTAGGTAGGGCCGGTTCTGAAACTGAGAAGATCGGATAGAGCACTCCGAGCAATTATCTTGGGGCCATGACAATAGGTCAACTGCCTTCAATGACGGTCTTTTCTGAAGAAGCAATAACGGAGGCCCAAAGGCTGAAGACCCCCGAGATCGGCGGAGGCTCTAGCGTGGGTGATCTTTTCTGGGATTACTTAGTGGGGGTCAATGACGCCTCCGATATTAATGATGCTTCGATCCTCATAGAGGAAGCCCATCGTCTTTTTTCCAAGGTAAGCACCAGTCACTTTTCGGTTATTTCTCTTCGTCTCTTTCCTTACAGATCTAACTTGTGTTTTCTTCTTTGTTAGGCTTCTTCCAAATTCCGAGCTAACCTTAGTCAGTGTGAAGCCGAACTTCAGAAGGTTTCGGAAGAGAGAAATGCCCTGAAGATACTTTGTGGTCAAAAGGACGAGGTCATAAAGGATCTTTAAGAGGACCTGGCCAAGGCTCATGAAGAGGAGGCCGCGTTAGACAAGCAGGTAACCACCCTTCTGATAAAGTATGTAATCAACTCGACTGTGGAAGCTAATACTTTGGTATCTCAACTGCAGCAGAAGGTGGAGAAGATCGAGCTGCTCCGGGCAGAGGTCGATCGGGTCAAGGTCGATTGTGATTAGTGGAAAGGTAGAATGGACTGCCTTTCTGCGGAAAGGAGGCAGCTTTGGCCCAAAGCCTTAGAGAGAAAAGTTCAGCCCAGGCCAAGAGGCTCGAAGAACTCAAAGTCGGGCTTGCTAGGCCAAGGTGGAGACCGAGAAGACGAAGGTCATGGGGGACAAGTCCATTGCTATGTACCGGGCCGATGTTGAAGCTGTTCAAACACAGTTAAGTAAGGCTTCTGACTGGGAGCAGTGGCGTAGTGATTTGGCAAAGTGCCAATCCCGGAGGGAAACCCTCGAGGAAATTCGTGCTCGAGGTTTTGACCTCTTCGTGGAAATTGTTCGGGCCAAAGAACTCGAGACCGAAGCCAGGCAACTCGCTTCTTTCGATGATGATGATGATGACACAGAGGGCAATCGAGGCGGGTCCAGAAGTGGAAAAGATGGAGATGAGGCCACTGAAGAACTTTTTCCTAGAGAAGTTGCTCGAGAGGAAGCCGACCCTGAGGGGACTAGCCTCGATTGTAGTTAGATTTTAACTTCTTTTCTCTTTTGTAAGGCTTTGACTGGCCTCTTGTACATGTTTTTGATATATAATAGAAAATTTCTTCTTGATGCCTTCGTATGTTTTCAGTTCCAGATAAGCTTTTTGCCCCTATTAAAAACGTCAAAAAAATTTATTGTTGTAATTCAACTCATAACCGAAAATAACCTTTAAGCTTTTCGTTTATACGAGGGCAAGTCCCCGAGTTCAAAATTCGTTCGTGACTTCATCTCGGGGCTGGCTCGTTCGAACTAATAGATGTGTTATCTTTAATAACCAAGTTCGAATAAATCTTGAGTTTTGGGATAAAGTAAACCCTTAGGTTTTTATCAATGATTGTTAAGTTTTTTGAGCTTACAACAGTATACCCCTTAGGGTTTTTGGATGAACCTTCGAGCTATGATTGACTTTTATTTGAGCTTGGAATAACGGAACCCTTGGATTCGAATCGAGTGAGAATGAGGTCTCGAACTCTAATTGTATCGGCCCTTAGGCTCTTTTAAATTGGCCCTTAGGCTCTTTAGGTTGGTCCTTAGGCTCTTTAGATCGGCGCTTAGGCTCTTTTAGATTGGGCCGATTCGGCCTCTAAAAATGGTTATTAGTTTTCCCTTTTCGGCTAAAAGACTTAGTGAAAATGCCTTAGCAAATATTTTTTGTACCCATTGGTTTTTTCGAGGGTCCGATGATCGAAACTCTATTTTTCTTTTTGTGCCTTAACGTGTTTGTGTCAAGGTGATTTGATACCCCTTGAGATTTCTTCGAAGGTTGATATTATCGAAGGCTTTATTCGAAGGATGATTTTATCGAAGCCCTTTGTTAATTGCTTTTCCGAGGGTAGACTTATTTAATCGGTTTTTCAAAGTATTTGAAGGCCTTTTGGTTATAGCGGAAGTCAGACGTCTTCGAGCCGTGTTATTTTGGTCTTAGCCTTTAATATGGCCGTAGCCTTTAATGTGGCCGTAGCCTTCGGGTATGTCTCTTGGACTTACTTCCCGATAACGTTTCGAATTTGTTTGGAGTGTTAGACCCCGAGTATGGTGGCCTTGGCTTATATATCGAGGAGTGCCTCTTTGAGGTCTTATGATTTAGAACTTAGATAGCTCGAGTGTACAGTCCCCAAGTGTTTGAGGTATGCTTGTACTTGGCCCTTGAGCCATTTTTCACAAGTGTTAGTTTTGCACAATAGATCAGAATCATAAGTACATGACTCATATAGTATAAAATTTACTTCGAAACATGAGATGTTCGATAAAAGAGAATGTTTCTTTGAATAATTTATACATGCGTACATGTTTTGTTGTCGGGATTCGGCTAATCTATATGGACATGGTTCATTCGATCGTTTGTCCCATTACAAAATTTAACTTATCGAGACTCATTGATGCTTGGTACATTTCTCGAACACATAACATCTGAGGGTGATGCCCCTCAGTATTCGAGGTTGATTGAAAAGAAGCCTTGGATATTGTTGAATTACCCTCAGGTAGCACATAATTGTTGCCTTTTTAAAAACTTTGCCGGAAAAACCCATTTAGGATAAACACTGGTCTAAGGAAAAAAGAGTGCAACGCGTACTTTAAAACCTGAGGTCTCGATTTCTTGGATCGAATTCCTGCAATGAGTTAGTTTTGAATATTTATGTAAATGAAAGAAAAGAGAAAGTCATACCTTAGCTATAGTACCGCTTAAGGAGTGATATGTTCCAGTTGTTAGATAATGGTTTGTTCCTAGTTTGTAAGACCCTTTTTCGATAATGACGAGGATCTGGTATGGTCCCAACTAGGACCAAGTTTCCCTTCATTAGGGTCTCGAGTGTTGATGGTGACTTTTCTTAGGACCAAGTCCCCGATTCTAAAATGTCGAAGGTTAGTTCTTCTGTTGTAGTATCTCTCGATCCGTTTCTCTTATGATGCCATTCAAACGAGTGCAGCTTCTCATATTTTATCTAACAACTCGAGGCTAGTACTCATGGCCTCGTGGTTTGATTCCTCTATTTCATATCAAAATCTGGCGCTGGGCTCTCCGACTTCGACCAGTATCAAGGCCTCAGAGCCATATACTAAGGAAAATGGAGTTGCTCCGGTACTAGACTTCGATGTTGTCCAATACGCCCATAGAACCTCGGGCAATTTTTCTCTCCACTTCCCTTTGGCTTCGGTTAGCCTTTTCTTCAAGTTTTGGATGATAGTCTTGTTCGTTGATTCGGCTTGTCCGTTCCTACTAGGGTGATACGGTGTTGATAGTATCCTCTCTATTTTGTGATCTTCGAGGAATTTTGTTACTTTGCTACCGACGAACTGTTTGCCATTATCACATAATATTTTCGCGGGTATCCCGAATCGACATGCAATGTTATCCCATATGAAGTCGATCACTTCTTTTTCCCTAACTTTTTCGAAGGCATGTGATTCAACCCATTTAGAGAAATAGTCAATCATAAATAATATGAACTTATCTTTACATGGGGCTGATGGAAGAGGACTGACGATGTCCATTCCCCACTTCATGAATGGCCATGGGGATAGGACCGAGTAAAGTTTGCCAGGCTGGTGGATCATCGGTGAAAACCTTTGACATTTATCGCATCTTCGAACGAACTCCTTAGAGTCTTTTTCCATGTTATCCCAATAATATCTTGCTCTAATGACCTTTCGAACTAGTGACTCGGCGCTAGAGTGGTTTCCACAAGTGCCTTCGTGGATTTCTCGTAGAACATTGTTAGTATCTCCTGGTCCCAAGAATACTGCCAATGGACCATCGAACATCTTCCTGTACAATTTTCCATCTTCGTCTAATGTGAATCGAGCGACTTTGGCCCGTAAAACCCTTGATACTTTTGGATCCGACAGGAGTTTCCTATTCTTCAAATATTCAATATATTTGTTTCTCCAGTCCCAAGTCAGGCTCGTAGAGTTTATTTCAGCATGTCCTTCCTCGATCACATACCTCGAGAGTTGGACGACAGTCCTCGAGCTGATCTCATCTTCTTCGACCGATGACCCCAAATTGACAAGTACGTCGACCTCAGTGTTTTTCTCTCAAGGGATGTGTTGTAGACTCTATTCTTTAAAACGGTGCAAGGTTACCTGCAATTTGTCTAAGTACCTTTGCATCTTATCCTCTCGATCTTCGAAGGTTCTGTTTACCTGGTTTACCACCAGTAGGGAATCACACTTAGCTTCGATTACTTCCTCCCCCAGGCTTTTAGCCAGCGCGAAACCTGCAATCATGGCCTCATACTCGGCCTTGTTGTTAGTCAATTTGGCAGTTTTAATGGATTGTCTAATAACATTGCCCGTAGGCGGTTTTAAAACAATACCGAGCCCGGACCCTTTTACATTCGAAGCACCATTCGTGAAGAGGGTCCATATCCCCGATGAAGTACCCAATTTAAGTAGAAGTTCCTTTTCTACTTCGGGTACGAGAGTTGGCATAAAATTGATCACAAAGTCTGCTAAAATTTGAGACTTAATGGCCGTTTGGGGTTGATATTCGATATCATACCCGCCAAGTTCGACGGCCCATTTGGCCAATCGACCCGATAATTCGGGCTTGTGCAGTGGGACGATCGACCCTATAATTCGGGCTTGGGCAAAACATTTCAGAGTAGATAAGTGGTGATCACACATATGGGATGACATTGAAAATATGGCTTTAATTTTCTAGATGCGCTTATTAATGCAAATGCTAATTTCTCTAAGTGTGGATACCTAGTTTCAGCATCTCCTAAGGTCCGACTCACGTAATAAATAGGAAACTGTATACCTTGTTCTTCTCAAACTAAGACTCCACTTACCGCTATCTCGGACACTGCCAAATATAGGTACAACTTCTCATCTGTCATTTAGAGTGTGGAGCAAAGGTGCGGTCGATAGGTATTGTTTCAATTCCTCCAATGCTTGTTGACATTCCGGGGTCCATGTAAAATCATTTTTCTTTTTGAGTAAGGAAAAGAACTTGTGGCTTCGGTCTGATGACCTCGAAATGAATCGGCCCAGGGTAGTCATCCATCAGGTTAGCCTCTAACGACTTTCACATTGTCCACGACGGTGATGTCCTCGATGGCCTTAATCTTATCTAGGTTGATCTCGATTCCCCGATTTGACACCATGAAGCCGAGGAATTTTCCCGACCCGACCCCGAAAGCACATTTTTCGGGGTTAAGCTTCATGTTGTACTTCCTTAAGATTTCGAAGGTCTCCTGCAAATGAGTCAAATGGTCATATGCGCGCAGAGGCTTAACTAACATATCGTCAATGTAAACTTCTATTGATTTACCTATTTGTTCTTCGAACATCTTGTTAACTAGGCATTGATATGTATATCCTGCATTTTTTAGACCCAAGGGTATTACATTATAAGAATAGGTCCTAGACTTAGTGATAAAATAAGTCTTTTCTTGATCCTATGGGTCCATCTGGATCTGATTGTACCCTGAATAGGCGTCGAGAAAGGTAAGAATCTCGTGGTCGGCCGTGGCATCGATCATTCGATAGATGTTAGGCAAGGGAAACGATTCTTTTGGACATGCTTTATTCAAGTCCTTATAGGCTACACACATTCTAAGTTTGTTCCCTTTTTTGAGGACTATGACTACATTGGCTAACCAGTAGGGATATTTTACCTCCCGAATGGACCCTATATTGAGAAGTTTGGTTACCTCATCCTTGATGAAGGCATGCTTCACCTCGGACTGGGGCCTTCTCTTTTTCTTTATCGGTCTGAACTTAGGATCCGGGCTCAGCCGATGAGTAGTTATCTCTGGTGGGATTCCTGCTATATCTAAATGGGACCATGCAAAGCAATCGATTTTATCAATAAGAAATTGAATTAGTTTTTTACTGAGTTCGGGGATCAACCCCGTTCCCAAGTATACCTTTCGTTAAGGTAGATACTCGATTAGTATCACCTGTTACAGCTCTTTGATCGTTGACTTGGTTGCATATGATTCTTTGGGAACCACGAAAGTTCGACGCGTGAGAAAATCCTCTTCTTCTTCCTCGATTACTTGTTTCTACGATTCGGTCGAGGCTGAGAGCGATGATTGCTATTTGGTCATCTGCTTATCTTTGGTGCTCGATTTTTTTGGGGTCGAAGGTGTTGATATTGGCGTCACCTCGTCGACTGCAAACATTTCCTTTACAGCGTGTTGTTCCTCGTAAACTGTTTTCACACCATCCGTCGTTGGGAACTTCATCATTTGGTGAAGGGTCGACGGTACCGCCCTCATGTTGTGGATACAGGGCCTTCCTAGCAGTGCATTGTACCTCATGTCGCCTTCGATGACATGGAATTTTGTGTCTTGGATAGTCCCGGCCACGTTTACTGGTATAAATATCTCCCCTTTCGTTGTTTCACTAGCCATGTTGAAGCCTTTTAGGACTCGAGATGCAGGTACAATTGGGTCTAGCAGGCTGAGCTGCTCTACGACCCTCAATCTGATTATGTTTGCTGAGCTACCTGGATCCACTAGAACACGTTTAACTTGAATTTTATTAACAAGATAGAAATTACCAGGGCAACGTTGTACGACTGAGAGATGCCTTCTGCTTCTTCGTCATTGAACGATAGAGTGCCTTCGATCACATAATCTCGAGTCCGTTTTTGTCTGGTGATCGACACCTTGGTGAGTTTGAATATAGGCCCTTGTGGGATGTCGACCCCGCTGACGATCATGTGAATAACATGTTGAGGTTCTTCTTGCTCGTTCTTTCTATTGGCATCTCTTTCCCTGAAGTGATTTTTGGCTCGATCACTGAGGAACTCTCGAAGGTGTCCCTCGTTAAATAATAGAGCTACCTCCTCTCTCAACTATCTGCAGTTTTCGGTCTTATGGTCATGCGTGCCATGATACTTACACATTAAGTTTGGATTCCTTTGAGAGGGATCGATCTGTATAGGCCTGGGCCAGTGTCTTTGATCCTTCCGATAGCCGATACAATCCCCGATACATCGACACTGAAATTGTACTCCGATAATCGAGGCGCTTCTGTGGGATCTGCATATTTATCGAAGTCAGTTTTACTCATTAGTCCCCGAGAATTCTACCCTCGGTCACCCCTTCGATTGTTCCAGGCGGAGTTGCGTCCCGGACCGTTACTCCTTAGATCTGAAACATACGACTGATACTGATCTTTATTCGGCATTAATTCTCTATCAATATCTCTCTGGTTTTTACCTATCGACCAGTTTGGATGTACTGAACCTGAAGGGGCTCCCAATTGATTGTCCTCAACCCTAATCTTCGACTGATATCGGTTGTGAACATCTGCCCAAGTCACAACAGGGTACTCGATCAAGTTTTTTTTCAATTGGCGTGATGTGATCGAACTCCGCTTGTTTAATCCTTGGGTGAAAGTTTGAACAACCCAATCATCAGTGACCGGTGGTAATTCCATGCGTTCCATTTTGAATCGAGACACGAACTCCCTTAGCATCGCGTTATCCCTCTACTTTACTTTGAAGAGATCCGATTTTCTTGTCGCAACCTTTATGGCCCCAGCACGTGCCTTTACAAACGAATCTGCCAACATGGCGAATGAATCGATAGAATTCGGTGGCAAGTTGTGGTACCAAATCATAGCTCCCTTCGACAGGGTCTCCCCGAATTTCTTTAGCAGTACAGAATCGATTTCGTCATCCTCCAAATCATTACCTTTTATGGCGCACGTATAAGAAGTAACGTGCTCATTGGGGTCTGAGGTCCTGTTGTATTTAGGTATATCGGGCATACGGAACTTCTTTGGGATGGGCTTCGAAGCCGCACTCGGAGGGAGTGGTTTTTGCACAAACTTCTTGGAGTCCATTCCCTTTAAGATCGGTGGCGCCCCCGGTATCTGGTCAACTCGAGAGTTATAAGTTTTCACCTTCTTGTCGTTGGTCTCAATTTTCTTTTCTCCAGATTCTATTCTCTTAGTAAGCTCCTCGAGCATCCTCATTATAGCAGGATCCGTTGTCGAAATGTTATCACCCGACCTTTCACGCACTGGCTCGGTACGGCGAGTAACCTCTTGTTCGACTATTTGGTGCCCTGTGCTGATTTTGCAATTGAGCATGGCGTTTTGTTGGGCTTGCAGCATTTCAAATATTACTTAGAGACTGACTCCTTCATCTCCTCTGTCATGTGTTCCTCGATCGTCAGTTCGACCCTCTCTACGCACACTTCCCTCGGGGTCTGCGCCTAAATCTGCATTCAAGGCAACATGAGAACTAACATCAACCGGGTTGACGGGCGGTGCTCCTCCGAGGTCAGCCTATGGCACCTTAATTCTTGGGGCGATAACATTCTCATTTTCTCCGTGGAGCCCGAGGCCGTTGTCACTATTTGTAGATGTGTTTTGCGAGTTTGACATGATTCAACCTGAAACAAAATTCTTGACAAGAAACAAACATAAAATAGTGCGTTATACCAGAATTAGCACTGAACAATCACTATTATTCTTAGCCCCACGGTGGGCGCCAAACTGTTTACCTCGAAATACGAGTAACAATTAAACTTGTAATGTGGTTATAAGGATACCTGATCTAATTCAACGCCAATTGATAAATGACTAAATAAATAAACGAGTTAAGCGATTAGAATGAATCAAACCAGTGTCATTTGCAAGTTATCGCCCTTGATTTGGTATAGGCTTGAGACCAAGCGTTAAGAACCAACAGTAGTAAATTGCTAGTAAGTAAAAGAGCAGCGTATTGTTATTTCTCAGTCAATGAATGTGATATATCATGGTTACAAATGAATATGATTCCTCATTATATAATATAGGAATCCTAAATAAGGTATAACTCTAATTTTGGAAACAAAATACATGATTGATATCAATAACCGTTAAAGGTCCTGTCAATCCCGAGATTCTCGCCGGGATTTGTGACCGATTACACATATATCGTTATTTCGTTACTCGATGTCGATCTTGCTCGATCTCGATCCTCCTCTCCGTGTTCTTCGAGCTCGAGCTTGCTTCCATATGAACTTAATCTCGAGGTAGATCCTCGAGCCCATAAAATCGGACATGGTCGATTTTAACAGTATACAAATTTGTTTATTGATAGCATAATAAAATGTAGAAGTTTAGAAAACAGATAGAAATGGTTGGGTGCTATGTCCAAAAAGTTTTTAGAAAGAGTCGTTAATTTGAAGAAGAGGAAATCAAACAAATAAATAAATGGAGAGCGAAAGAAAATATTGGATTGGGAGGGGCAAAAGGCGGTGACCAAAATAGTATTTCCCTGTTTGAGACGACGAACATATATAGTGAATTACGGCCCAAAAGAGGCGCAGTCCCTCGTTCAGCTCTGTGATCGGCGTTCCCTCAGTTAATTAACGTATTAGCCAAAGAAGGTGGAAGAATAATGGGGAGACCGAAAGGAGATGGAGCTAGAAGCAAGTCTCGTCCCTCTAGCAGCAGGTCCTCTCTTTCTTCCTTTTTCATTCTCTCTGTTCCCTTATTTTCTTCATATTTGTAATTATTTGGGTTTCATTGCAGTCTTGCTGCTTCGTTACTGCCCCAAGGTTCTACCCCTGTGGGATTCGGAGGCTATATGGGCACTTCCCGTGTTGACTCTTCTTTGTCACCTGAAGATTCTCCCCCTTTCTTGGTACACTCTAATTTAACTTGAATTATATGCGTTTTGATATTTTTCATTGTTAGAATTTTAAACTATATTAATGGGCACTAGATTCTGTAATTTACGAGCTTTATTTTTGATGGTTTATCTGAATTTGAGTGATTAATTGCCGCTTATGAATTTGAGTGTTTCCACTCTTAATTGTAATGGCATATTTGTTTGTAGGATATTGACAGTGAAGTGGCACAACACTTGAAGAGGCTTGCCAGAAAGGACCCTACCACTAAAGTAATTTCGTTTCTTATTCAATTGTTAGAATGCAGTTTGGACAATATTGGTTCCTTGAAAGATGTGAATTAGGAAGCAATCTTCATATTCATTATTCATTCATCTAATTTTTTTGTTTCATTGTTGGACTTGCGGTGATGCTTTAATTTTTCATGTTTGAGAAAGCTCATTAAAATTCCTCTCTTTTCTAACAGCTGAAAGCATTGGCATCTCTATCTCAGTTATTCCAACAAAAGACTGCAAAGGATATAATACCAACAATCCCACAGTGGGTATGCTCATTTCTCTTTCCTAGTTGCTGGCCAATACCCTAATAGTACACTCTAGGCAATTGGCCGTGCTATATCTTATCTTGCATATTTTGCCATTGGTGGAAAAAGATTTTGGCCGCCTTTTAAAGAAAGTTCCCTATTGAAGTGATTATTTGAAATAAGAATCAGGTCAACTAAGTTCAACAATCGTTTTAAGTTTCTGTTTTAGATGAAAACAATTTAAATTCTAGACAGGGTCTTCAAAAAAATGAAAATTTCTAGATATGCTCATTCGTATACTGCTGCTTTCAAAGAAAAAAGAGTCCATGAGCGGTCAGGTGCATGCTGTATTGCCTTGGTGCCGACTCTGAATTGTCGAACGAGGTGGAGTACCTAACTTGCATCTTACCTAGCTTTAAGTTTAAGCGCTCAGGCGAGCCTTTAATGACACTATTTACATTTGAGTGTTGGATTGTTGTAACCATGGAGTATGTTTCTAGATTTTTTATGGTTTGGGTGGAAGAATTACTAGTTATCAGTCTCTTAAGTGGTTCTTACTCCCCTGCTCTTCCTGTTAGGCATTTGAATACAAGAAGTTGCTGCTGGATTACAGCAGAGAGGTTCGACGAGCAACTCATGACACCATGACAAACCTTGTTGCCATTGTTGGGTATGTACTTATCTTATTTAAGTCAGAACTAGATATAGTTATTATCTTGCTTCTGCTACATGGACATCATTCTTCAAACTAAATTAGCCCTGATGACGTGTCTATAGTCCCCATCCCCCCCCCCCCCCCCCCCAATCTTTCCTTCATTTAAATGAAAACTTGTTTTTTGAGCTCTTTGTTAGCTTCTATAGATTAAATTGCAACCTGCCAGTGATAGCGGTAGTTAAGTAATAGGTTGACAGACACTTGCATTTTCGTAAAATTGACCCCTAAATCATTTAATGATTGGGTGACGCAAATGATACCCATGATATAATAACTCTTCTTCTTAAGTAGTTGAAACTTGATTCATAACTTGGAAATTTGCTGTTTACTGCAACCTCTAGCATAGTTATGGCTTTAAACTGCCCCAACTCAAACCAGTCCATTTAGTTTGAAACGGATGAGTAGTTTTCTCAATCTTTTGTAGCAGATCATATTTGTAGCTTTTGAATACCATCTATAGCTTCCAAATTTTTGTTGTTTCCTGTCGTTACTTTAGGTGATTTTCATGGTCCTTTTTCTTCTCCTCTTTTTGCAGTAGAGACTTGGTTCCTTATCTGAAGTCTTTGATGGGACCATGGTGGTTTTCCCAGTTTGATTCTGTCTATGAAGTTTCCCAGGCTGCAAAAAGATCATTTCAGGTTCGTGTGTTTCTCATACAGTAACCTCATTGTAGATTTACTAACTAATTGCATGGTACTCTCACGTGCAACTTGAGGATACAGAATAAACTTTCTTCTAATTGGAAGTGCTAGACACAAAAATGCAATTGAGGATCAACATGATAGTGTATCGGTGCAGTGAAGTGGAATGAATACATGAGTTTCATGTAATAGTTTTGTCTTTAAGTTGTATTAGTTAGACTTGGTTTATGTTTGACCAGCTCTGCTGCTTATCATGGCATAGAAACTAGATATGTCGGAGGTATCTACTTTGTTTATGCACTGTTCGAATCTTCTTCTGAATGGATAGGTGCTGTAATCGATACCTTTGGTATCCAACTACATTTTAAGTGATCTTTGGAACTTATAATCAATCCCATGTGGGATTTTTAGCTGTTGGTGATGGATAAACTTATTCAGCAAAGATTGTATATCTGAGAGTATCCACATGTTGTGGTTTAAAGCACAGAAAGGATCTGAGGCATGATCTGAAAGATCAAGGAGATGCTATTCGTTTTTTGGTTCTGTTTCGTTGATGTAACTTCTTGACTCAGTTGTCTGTTAATATATAACGAAATAAAGCACAATGTCAGCTGTTTCAGTCTTCATCCTATGCCTCACGGTCCATCTGTGTAAATATTAACAGGCTGCTTTTCCAGCACCAGAGAAGAGACTAGATGTATTGATGTTATACACATCAGAGATATTCAAGTACATTGAGGAAAATCTGAAGCTTACTCCCCAGAGCATGTCAGATAAGAGTGTGGCATCAGATGAACTGGAAGAGATGCACATGCAGGTAATATCATGATTGTATTATCATTTTTCCTGTTATGATCAGCTGCCTGAATGTTGATTGAATTGGCTTTTTGCTTCCTGCAAATTCTCTATCAATCATGTATAATGAAGCGTAAAAGCTGCATATATTTCGATTATTGTTCATCATGAGGAAGGCATTTAAAAATGAAAGGTTTCAGTAGATTAATTTCTTGTCTGGAACCTTCAAGTGCTTCAGTAAAAACATCTTATTCCAGTTCTTATCACCAGCATAAGATTGTGCTTCTAAAAGCTTCCCAATAGCACAACATTCCTGCTTTTTCAGGTTGAATTTCTCTGGTATGGCATGAACCAAAGTATTAGAGCATTGCATAGTGTCTCCCGTTCTTCCGAGTACCAATTGAAATATTATGAGTTAGTGTAATATACTAATTTCAATGTACAAGAGAATGATACAGTCCTTCTGTCCCATCTTATGTGACAATGTTTGATCGGACACATAAAATTTAGAAAGGAAGGAAGACTTTCCACACATAAGCTAAAAATATATGTGGATACGGATTGGTGTTGGAGAAGAATACGGATCAGTTTTAGAACATAGGTCGTTATATGTTTCATTGTAACAACTCTAGAGTTGTTTTTTTCTTTTTTGGATAAGTAATGATGATATAACAGCACTAAGACAGTGCGTTAAAAATTACGAAGTGTGCAAAGCCTCAATCATATCTAACATGGAGTGCCTCGTTTACATAGGTCATGCTGCATCAAAAAGCTATCAAAGAAATATATTTGTATTTAAGGCTATGTATGTTGCTAAATTTTGCCTTCAAAAACTCTATGTTTCTTTTGTTCCAAATTGTCCACCAAAAGACCATGGGAATAGTGTTCCAAAGCTTGTGTGTCTTCCTATTGAGAGCATGTCTTCTCCAGCAATGTAAGAAATCCAGAATGGAGTGAGGCATTGTCCAGGACATGCTCAAAATGGCAAAAAACATGCTCCAAGTCTGATAAGAGATCTTGCAGTATAGGAAAAGATGACGACACGAGTATCTGTTTCATCTTTTATTTTGGGAAATCAAAATCTCAACCCCCCCACCCCCCCAAAAAAACCCCACAAACACACAAAAATTTGTCCATGACTCTGGTCAAAGTATTCGAAGTTGGTTGATTGAATCCCAAACGTATCCTGACCAGACGTGTTCAGCATAAAAAATGAGGAGTCCATGCAACTTAGGTTATAAGCAGCTCAATCTCTACTTATTTGGTCAATGCCTAACAGAACACTGATTTGCTGTTAACTTGCATCGGGTTCTACTGTATTTTACTGTTTGATGTTTGAGAATAGGAACTTATACACATTACATACAGATTTGAGTAGGGTGTAGAAGATTGATAAATAGATTATATGTATGTGCAGAGAAAACCCTTACAAGAAGAATATGATATAAGCTTCAGTGGTAGTGATGTTGACTATTTGGTGAAATATCTCAAAACCGTTGCACCTTGATGAGAAGGAAAATACACCTTTGCCTGATTTCCTTGCCTCTTAATATTTATTGGGTACCTGATTTCTTGCACTGTATATATTAGCACCTCCTTGGTGCTGTTAGATGTAGAAAAAATGCTTACTTATCAAAAGATTTTAGACTTCTTCACGCTTCTCACATTTGACTATTACAATTTTTTTTCATCCCCATTGGTCTTGATCTTTTCTTTCTTTTACTTTAATTGATTCCAGGTTATTTCTTCATCACTGTTGGCATTGGCCACCCTTCTTGATGTTGTGGTCAGCGCACAACCTGAACGGTCTGTTTCTGTAGCTGAGTCAAAGCGTGCTTCTAAAGCCAAGGCCATTGCTGTGTCCTGCGCTGAGAACTTGCTATCTGCTCATAAGTTATTTCTGGGATTTCTGAAGTCTGAGAGCCCCGCAATTCGCTCAGCCACTTATTCGGTCATGAGAAGTTTCATAAAAAATATTCCTCATGCTATTGAAGAAACAGACGTTACTCGTCTCGCGGATGCAATACTTGGAGCTTTCCATGAAAAGGATCCCTCTTGCCATTCATCAATGTGGGATGTGATCTTACTGTTCTCTGAAAAATTTCCAGAGAGTTGGAGTATCTTGAAAATTAAAAAATCTGCTTTAAGTAGATTCTGGCATTTTCTTCGAAATGGTTGTTTTGGATCCCAGCAAGTATCATATCCTGCTCTGTTATTATTCTTGGATGTTCTACCTGCACAAGCAGTTGAAGCAGAGAAGTTTCTTCTTGAATTCTTTCAGAATTTGTGGGCAGGAAGGAGCTTGAGTTATTCATTACATCTAGATCGTCTTGCTTTCTTTAGAGCGATGAGAGAAGGTTTTCTATTTTGCTTGAAAAACACGGACAGGTGAAGAGTCCACTGAACTTTTCCCTTTGAACTTCTGTGGCCTCTCAGCTTTTTATTGTTATGTTGAGATTTGTCTCTTTTAGTTTCTGGGCTCAGATATGTATTTCTTCGTCTGATTTTGGGCTTCTCTTCCAGGTATTCTGATGCAGCAAATTCCCACAGATTTCAGCGGACACTTACAGATCAGATCCTCTTAAAGCTGCTGTGGCACGAATACCTGTTCTCTGTCAGCTCAAAGAACCAGGAAAGGGTCTTCTCTTCTATGGATTCTTCTGATGATGGCGTTCAACCTTCTCATCAGGGATCAAGACAACTTAATGTCAAAATTCCAGAGGGTTATGTGCAAGATCTTGGCAAATGCATTGTTGAAATCCTTTCGGACCTCTCTTTTGTGGAAACTGAGTTGCTTTTGCAATTCTGTTCAGCATTTCAACAGACCTGCTGGGGTGTATTTCAACAAACAGACAGTTCTATTGAGAATGGAGAAGGGGTGACTGAGTTCTTGTCAGTAGTGAATCAACAAGCAGTAAGGAAAGGTGAAACTTGGCCTCTAGTTTATTTGGTGGGACCAATGTTGTCAAAGTCATTCCCTTTGATTAAAACACTCGTAAGTTATTCCTTAGTAATGTAGTCTTTTGGTCATGTTCTTATGATAGAAAATAATTTGGGCTCTAAACCATGGCTGCCTCGGCCCCCCGCTCCCACCCGCGACCACCACCAAAGAAATGGAGAAAGAGAGAGGGAGGGAGAGAGGGAGGGAGAGAGAGATAAAGAGTCTTGGTGCGTACTATAATGGAATGGGACTGCTAACTGAAACATCTTTTGAAAATTTACTTCACATGGCCTGTGATTTTCAGACATGTTATGTGTTGTTGAAGTAGAACCTACCAACATAATTGAAACAGTATCTCATGCTTTGGCTTATGCTTGTAGCCTCTAAGTTTCGCCAGTGTAATTTTGTGCTTCATAATAATTCCCATTCTGCCATCCGAGCAAGTGAGAAC
This sequence comes from Nicotiana paniculata, assembly GCA_005239505.1. Taxonomy (NCBI): domain Eukaryota; kingdom Viridiplantae; phylum Streptophyta; class Magnoliopsida; order Solanales; family Solanaceae; genus Nicotiana; species Nicotiana paniculata. The sequence continues at coordinate 24,771 of ML361971.1, read as the reverse complement.
TTGTTGTATCAATACCCATCCAAAAATAGATGATTAGTAATATCCCCATATTTCGAGAATGAGTTTTATCTTTCTTCCCCAGATGCCCTTTTTCCTGATTCTCCTAATTGGTTCGGGCATTAAAGAAGAAGAATATCTGGTGCTACTAGGGTTTTATACATCTCAGAGATCAGTAAAAGAGGTGCACCAGATAATGAAACGCTATGTATTCCCTATAAAAAAAATGATAGAAAAGGGAAGTTTGGATATGTTCGACAAGCCTGTTTCTAACATTACTTTTCTGTCGATTCAATTTTGGACTTTGAGGAATTTGTCTCCATAAGCTTTCAAACCTTGCTGACTACTTATATTAGTTACTATTCAGAGCTTAGCCTTCTTTGAAACACTCTTTTTGAAATTAATTTGCTTTCAAGGGAAGTCCGACAACTCCTATAGCTGTAGAAACTTGGCTTCTTTATGTTTCACTACTGAGTTACCTGAATAATGTTAGCCCAAATTCATCTTATCTGCATTTGATTCTTTTGTGGTTTCACCATTCCCATCTGGTCATTGAATTTAGATGCATTTGTATTGCTCCTCTGGGAATAGGTAAAGAAAATTCTTCCGCAGGTGACCTGCCAAAAAGGCAAAAGTCGCTTTGATTATTCTTTTTTGTCTTTGACCAATTGATTTCCATTTCACTTTCATTCTCTTATGTTGGTTGTAAGGGATCCCCTCTTTAGCAAAAGAAAACTCTAGGATTCCCTTAATGCATTGAGCATTACTGTGGCTGCTTTCTCTATTTTATCAAATTCTTTCAGTTTTACTTTTATTCTCTCATATTGGTTGTTGTCAATTTTAGGATTCCCCTAATGCAGTGAGATTTATGGGGGCTGCTGTCTCTATATTTGGTCCGCGGAAGATAATTGAAGAGATCTTTTGCATTGAACCTGAAGCAAAACAATTCTTGCACGTCTTCAAGGAAATCTTTGTTCCTTGGTGCTTGCAGGCTAACAGCCCCACTACTAGCATGCGACTAGATCTCTTGCTTTCGTTACTTGATGATGAATGCTTTGCAGAACAGTGGGCTAGCATTGTTACACATGCAACAAATTTGGAAGAACTGAATTCCGGAAACGGGATTGTGGTCTCTGATTGCCTCTCTCTGTTGGCTATGCTCGTTGAGAAAGCAAGAGAACAAACTAGCATTAGAGGCACTTGCCAAGTTCCATATGCAGCTCGCTGGCATCATCAGCTTTTGGATTCTACTGCCATTTCTGTTGCTCGAGCTTTTCCACCTTTTGAAACTTCTAGTGTTTCATATATGCGGTAAGTAACAAATTCCTGAAATATTTTCCTTATGCGCGTCTTGATCTAACTCTTCTACGTGGAAGTGTGCATTCTCTAGTGTTACAATGGTTGCATTTTACTGTTTGCTTAACTTTGGCATCTAATAAGTTTTACCTGCTATTGGATTTGAAATGACTCCCACCATATTAAAGCAGTACTCTGACCAGAGAGTTAAGTATCTCATTTATTAGGCTTGAGGATTTTCACTGGTGGAGGGGGATCTAGTCATTTCCATCGCACATATATTTTAAAATCATTTGAACTGTTAAGGGTCTTTGAACTAGGAGTTGTTATCTTTTATCTTAGATCCTTGGTAATTGTCTCCTACCTCAAAATTGTGTAGTGTAAATCTCAATCTGCTCTTCTGAATGGGGTAAATCTAATACTGCAACTAAAAGCTTTTGTTAATTGTTGACATCAGAATATTCTTTAGTGATATTTGACATTTAAGTGCGTAGAAACATATAAGAAAAGGTATTAGTTCCGACGAAGTTACTGCAGTTGTAACCTTGAAGTGATTTTAACGCGTCTAGCATATATGTCTAGCTAGATGCTTGCTGATCAAAGCCATCATTACAACCTTGAAGAGAATGAGGGGCTGTACGTCTCTCAACTATTAATGTAGTTGAAAGTCGTTTTACAGTTGAAAAGTGTATTCTAGTCTAAGTTGCTCCGACATGGCAGTTTGGGTGCCGCACTCGTGGCGACATGACACTAGTATGGGTGTGTGTATGTGATCCATACTAGTATGGGTGTGGGTATGTGATCCGTACTAGTATGAGTGTGGGTATGTGATCTGTACTAGATCTGGTCAAACAATTTTGGGTACTTTGACCATGACGGACGGAAAAATTCGAGACGAGATACAGTTTGATTCTCGAAATCAGAACCAAAACTAGGGAAGAAAATAACATACCTTATCTAGGAAATCAGTCATTTACTTATCTGCAACTTGAGAATAAAATAAAAATCCACACTTAACAAGCTATATGCAAGTATTTCTCATAATTTAGGGATATTTTTGTGCTTTTTAATTTTTTGAATTATTTTTAGCTGGATCCCTGCACCCGTATCCGTACTAGGATCCGTATCCCCGAATTTTAGAGTTCAAACTCGAAGGACCCGACCTCTAGATCCGCACCCGTGCCGGACACTCGCACCTGTGTCCGAGCAACTTAGATTCTAGGTCCATTTACTTTCTTTTAGCTAGGCAAGAGCTAGTTTTGTCAATGGGTGTATGTTAATGTTACCTCACAGGATAGACACGGGCTCAGGAATCTTCCACGTATATTGACTTAAGCATAGATATCATACTCACCAAAAATTAATAACTGGTAGCCACGCTATATTGCAACTTTATAAAATTGGTGCCAACAATTAAGTGCCATAGTCTCCCGTTGCCCCTTTTTTTTAAGTTCCTTTTGTTATTTTTCTAGACTTATTTAGCTCGATGTTCGAAGTGATGGTAGTCTGTGGCTGATGGACTATTTGGACATTGTGGGAGTCTTATTGGAGTTACACTCTTAGGCTGAGCTGTTAAGGGTTCCCTCCGGGAACATTATATATGCACACGTTGTATCAATGAAATTTGATCCGATTATAGTCCTTATATAAAGTATATGAGAAATAATGACACGGAAAATTATATTGATATATATTAACTGAAGTGTCTTACAATAGACCTATTTATATACATTGTTACATAGAACTAGACATCTATTTTCCGATGTGGGATACTATACATAATAATTATCTAACATTCCCCCTCAAGCAGTGCGTATTAATCGTATGTGCCGAGATTGTTATAGATGTAACTAATATGAGAATTTGTGATGGACTTGGTGAAAATATCTGCAAGCTGATTATTTGACCTCAAAAACTTTGTAATAATATCTCTGACAGTCAATCTCAATGGTTTAGTCCTCTCATGGAACATTGGATTTGCCGCAATATGAAAAGCAACTTGATTATCACACACCAATTCCATTTGACTGATTTCTCCAAATTTCAATTCCTTGGGCAGTCGTTGATCCAAATTAGCTCACATTGCCGTAACCATTGCTTGTTATTCTGCTTCTGCACTAGACCGAGCAACTAAATTCTGTTTCTTGTTCTTCCAAGATACCAAAATACCTCCTACTAAAACACAATATCTAGACGTAGAACGTCTATCAGAAGGTGATCCTACCCAATCGACGTCTGTGTATCGAACGATTTGCTCATGGCCTAGATACTCGAACAACAGTCCTTTGTCTCAGGCTAATTTTATATACCGAAGAATTCAGACAACTGCATCCGAATGACTATCACAAGGAGAGTCCATAAACTGACTTGCAACGGTCACATGAAAGGAAATATCAGTTTAGTCACTGTGAAGTAATTCAACTTACTAACCAACTGCCTATATCTTGCAAGTTTGCTAAGAGGCTCCCTTGTAGAAATTTGAAATTTGGATCCGTAAGAGTATCCATGGGTCTACAATCCGTCGTTCCTGTCTCTTCAAGAATATCTAAGGCATACTTCCGCTATGACATAACAATACTTGAGCTGGATTCCTTAGTCTGGAAGTGTTGAAAGAAATGTTGCTTCAAACTAGTGATTCCATCTTGATCATTGTCACTAATAATGATATCATCAGCATAAATCACCAAATAAATAAACATATTTGAACCAGAACGCCGATAAAACACAGAGTGATTATGATACATGCCAAACTACTGAATAATTGTACTGAATTTACCAAAGCAGGCTCGAGGAGACTTTATTAGACCATAGAGTAATCGACGCGGTCGACATACAAGGCCACCTAGACTCCGTCTGACCAACAAAACCAGGTGATTGTTCCATATAAACTTCATACAAGGATCACCAAGAAAAACATTCTTAATGTCCAACTGATAGAGAGGCCAACAACGGACAACCACCTGGGATAGAAAAAGATGGATTGATGCTATTTTAGCCATGGGAAAGAAAGTATCCAACCAATAGTAGATTTACCTGAAGGAAGAGGAACAAGTTACCAAGTGCCACTCATATCGAAAGCAGACATCTCGTCAATCATAATCTGTTGCCATCCTGGATGAGACAGTGCCCACTGTAGACTTAGGGATGGAAACAGAGGAGAAAGAAGATACAAAAGAATTATAGAGTGATGGCATCGACATAATGTGGATTAGGATTAAGTGTGAACGCATACCTTTACGAAGTGCAATCAGTAGACTATGAGGAGACAAGTTTGCAGTAGAAGCACGGTTAGGTGCAAGACATGAATCATCTAGGCATGATGCTGGACGCGAATGACGACGATAAGTTAAGAGTGGTATTCATGTGGCTGGGATCTATGAGGAGCAACACTAGATTCCTCAACGGTCGGTATGGGTAGGACTTGTGGTTGAGGATCCAGGAGGAGCTATCGTAAGCTCCTCAAGAGTATGTATTGGTAAGACCTCAGATATATCAAGGTGGTCAGAAGAGGTAAAATAAGTCCAAGACTAAAAAAGTATGACATCAGCTGACATGAGGTACTCACAATAATCAGGTGAGTAACATCGATATCCCTTTTGAACTCGAGAATAACCAAGGAAGACATACTTAAGAGCACGAGGAGCTAATTTATCTTTTCCGAGGTCTAAGTTATGAACGAGCATGTACTCCCAAAAACACGAGGGGAAAAGAGTATAGAGGTGGCTGAGGAAACAATACTGAATGCAAAATCTGACTCTGAATAGAAGATGAAGGCATCCGATTAATCAAATAACAAGCCGTGAGAACTGAATTGCCCCAAAAACGCTTTGGAACATAGGAATCAATGAGAAGTGAGCAATCAGTCTCAATGAGGTGCCTATTCTTTCTCTTAGCTACCCGATTCTGCTGAAGGGTAGACATCTTGTCTGATGAACAATTCCATAAAAAGTCATAAACTGCTGAATTTGGGAGGATAAGTATTCTAAGCCATTATCAATGCGAAAAATGCGAATAGAAACGCCAAACTAATTATTTTATTTCAGCACAAAACTCTAGAATATAGAAAACAACTCAGCGTAATCTTTCATTAGGAAAATCCAAGTACATCTTGAGCAATCATCAATGAAACTAACAAAATAGCAAAATCCTAAGGTTGAACTGACTTTACCGGTTGAACGGACTTTACCAGGCCCCGTATATCAGAATGAACTAAAGAAAAAATACACTCTACACGACTCTCATCACTATGCGAAAAGGTTGTTCGGGTATGTTTTGCAAGTTGACACGGCTCACAATCTAATGTATCAAACTAGACAAACTAAGCACCATATTTTGAAGCTTAGATAAATTCGGATGTCCTAAATGTTTGTGAATTAGGTTAAGAGGATCTATAACTGGACATGCTGTGGAGGGATTGAGTAAGTCAAGAAAGTAAAGGCCTTGTGATTCACCCCCTATGCCAATCGTCTGCCCCGTACTGTTGTCCTGCATAACAAAAGAGTCATCAATAAAATATGTACCACAATGGAGGGCACGAGTCAATCGACTAACAGAGTCAAGATTAAAAGGATAGTCAGGGACGTGAAGAACAAAATCTAAAGTGATAGAGGATAAGGATTAGCTTGTCCAACTCCTTTTGCTTTTGATTGGATTCCATTGGCTAAAGTGACATTGGGAAGAGACTGTGAATAAACAATATTGGGAAAAGGTCCAAAATTATCCCTCTACTATGGTATATAGTTTAAGTTTATCCCCCGTTATACTTTTTATTCAGATCCACCCCTACCGTTAACAAACTTTCTAAAATTGCCCTCAATCCTAATGTCCCTCCACCGTGGCACTCAATCCTTCTATTAATTTGTCCATGTTAGCTGCCATATCAGCAGGTACCACACACTAAATGCATCCCCAATTTTAATACCCGGTTTGAATTCTACAACCAAACACATGGCAATATGGGACCCACACCCACCATCATCGTCTTCTTTCATCTCTTCAAAATTCTCAATTCCCACCATTGCTAAGCCTGACAGACATACCAGCCCCATCATACACATAAAGAACCTGACAACATCATTGATGCTAACTCTAGGCATCTTTTTATGTGCAAACACAGATGTGGGTCAAATTTCTCTAACCCTTCCAAAATTAGAATATACAGGTAACTCTTTTTGATACCAGATTTCACTGAAAATGACATAAAATCAATACCCAACTGAGTTAGAGAAACAGGAGTCTGTGTATAAAGCTCTGAGATTGAACAGGATAGAGCTGGAGCTTCTGCTTGAATTGTGTGTGTGGGATCGACATCTTCACTCCCGGACTATAAGCAGGATGCACTGGATGCTATACTAGATGCTAATGCTAAAATGGAGATGAGACTTCTTAAATTTCAAATAAAAAAATTCTATGGATCAGACACCTCTTAAATCTCCACTATTAAATCTATTGGATAAGATTTATTTGGGTAGAAAGAAAAACTCATATGGCCATAATTAACTTGAAAGACTCGAACTTAAAACAAAATTGAAATCAGACTTGAAACTTTTTGTATTTTCTATAGTTTTGTACATGTGATTCCACAGATCTCAGTGTATAGATTTGGTCGGTTCTTTGACTTATTGTTTACCTTGAAATCAGATCTGGATTTTGAGAAAGTAGGGAAAGAAATGGCTTTCCTTTGAATTTGGCCGTCGGAGAAGAACGTGAAAACGTGAAGAAATAGAAAAGGAGGGGAAAAAGTGAAAGAAAGAAAAGAAAGAGTAAAAAATATTTTTCTGTGACTTTTAGTTTGTGGGACCTGCTGATATGGTAGCTGACATGGATAAATTAATAGAGGGATTGAGTGCCACGGTGGAGGGACGCTAGGGTTAAGGGCAATTCTAGAAAGTTTGTTAACGGTAGGTTGAACGAAAAGTATAACGGGGGACAAACTTAAACTATATATCATAGTAGAGGGGTAATTTTGGACCTTTTCCCAACAATATTTAACAAAAGTGACCTATTACTAGAAATATGATCAGCAACACCTTAGTCCATAACCCACGGTCCAATAGTAGTACATTGGGGAACACAAGCAAAGAAATTATCAGCAACAGAAGTATGAGTCCGAGCAACAAAGGCTACTTGTGGAGGTGTCTGTTTACTTACTCGATAATGATAAGAATTTATTATTTTCCCATTCAGATAAAGAAAACCTTAGTTATGAGCATTTTTAGGTGGTCGACCATGCAAAGAGTAACACACCTCATTGGTGTGTGAGAACACTTGGGTCGAGACCTTCCAAAACAACCTCCTCGTATATAATCCATAGTTAGAGATGCTCGATTTTTCAGTGTCTGGGATACGAGAACAGAGGAGTCAATTGAATGCGAAATTTGACTTGGAAGATGAAGGCATCCGATTAATCAAATAGCAAGCCGTGGGAACTACATCGCCCAAAAATGTTGTGGAACATAGGAATCAATGAGAAGTGTGCGAGCAGTCTCAATGATGTGCTTATTCTTTCTCACAACTACCCTATTCTACTGAAGGGTATACATACAAGATGCTTGATGCCTGATGAGTAATTCCTTAAGAAGTCATAAACTGCTGAATTTGAGAGGATAAGTATCTAAGGCATTATCACTGCGAAAAATGCGAATAGAAATGCCAAACTAATTTTTTTTTTAATTTCAGCACAAACTCTAGAATATAGAAAACAACTCAGAATAATTTTTCATTAGGAAAATCCAAGTACATCTTGAGTAATCATCAATGAAACTAACAAAATAACAAAATCATAAGGTTGAACTGACTCTACTAGGACCCCTTATAATAGAATTAACTAAAAAAATAGTACGCTTTACACGACTCTCAACACTATGAGGAAAGGTTGTTCCGGTATGTTTCGCAAGTTGACACGGCTCACAATCTAATGTATACAAACTAGGCACCATCTTTTGAAGCTTGGATAAACTCAAATGTCCTAAATGTTTGTGAATTAGGTTTGGAGGATCTATAACTAAACATGTTGTGGAGGAATTGAGTGAGTCAAGGTACTAAAGGCCTTGTGATTCACCCCCTGTGCTAACCATCTGTCCCGTACTGCATAACAAAAAAGTCATCAATAAAATATGTACGACAATGGAGGGCACATGTCAATCGACTAACAATTGCAAGATTAAAAGGACAGTCAGGGACGTAAAAAACAAAATCTAAATTGACAGAGGATGAGGATTAGCTTGTCCAACTTCTTTTGCTTTTGATTGGACTTCATTGGTTAAAGTAACGTTGGGAAGGGACTGTTAATAAACAATATTTGACAAAAGTGACCTATAACCCGAAATATGATAAGTGGCACCTTAGTCCATAACCCACGGATCAAGAGTAGTAGATTGGGAAACACAAACAAAGAAATTATCAGCAATAGAAGTATCAGTCCGAGCAACAGAGGCTACTTGTGAAGGTGTCTGTTTACTTTCTCTATACTGAAAGAATTCATTATATTCCCGTTCAGATAAAGAAAACTTCTGGTTATCTGCAGTCCCGGTTTGAGCAGCATGAGCATTTTTAGGTGGTCGACCATGGAAAGAGTAACACACCTCATAGGTGTGTCCAAGCTTATTACAATAAGAACACTTGGGTCGAGACCTTCCAAAACAACCTCCTCCTCGTCTATTATCCATAGATAGAGTGCCCGATTTTTCACTGTCTGGGATGCGAGAACAGAGGAGTCAACTCTCTATGATGAGATCATTGTGTGACTGGGACAGTCAACAACTGTAGGGACAGTCGGGTTACCCAAAATCTGGTCTCATAGTGAATCAAGGTCACTAGGAAGTCCAACGATTGTAAGAACTAGTAACATCATCTGTCGTTGCTTTTGTTGCTTTTTAACACTAGCAGAAATTGACATCAATTTCTCAAATTCCTCTATGATTGCCTGCAGTTGTCCAAGTAAGTGGACATATCCAATTCCTGTTTCTTCAAACTTGTCATCCGCGATATCGCATCATAGAAACGAAATATGTCATTAGTGTACAAAGTGCGAGCCTTTTACCAAGCTAAATGACATATCTGAAGTGCTTTGGCCTTTTCATCTCCCTCACTAGCCTTTTTGGTCAAACGGTCTTGAACACCTTGACCCTTGCACCACAATGGAAGCCCAAGCTAAGTAGTTTGAACTTTCCTTTAAGGGTTCCGAAGTAATCATAACACTTGAACTTCTGTAACCCGTGTTTTAAGAACCAAAAATAACAAATCCCAAAGACGTTTTTGGATTGAAGAGGTTGAGCAAATTATCACCAAATAATAGAAACAATCAATAAAGGAAACATTGTAGCTATCGAAAAAATTACTGTAGCTGCGGAAAAATTACGAAGTGATCGAAGTAAAAAGAAAACAATATGGGTATGCTTGGAATCACTGGACGACCAAACTGTCTTGAAGTAATTTTGTTAAAAATCAGTGGGGAAGTGCCTCACGAGACGACGCATGAGTTGGAGTATCGTCGAAAAATTTCTTGCCAGCGCGTGAGGGTGCATGAGAGGGGCTTTACCAGAGAAATTTTTACGGATTAGTCATTGAAAGCTGATCTACCTCGTGGTGGTGTTGGTTTTTTCACCACATCGACGGATAAGAACTTTCTTGCATATAGATCACGGTAGCTGAAAATTTTTCCGGTTAACTAATTTCTTCTTCTCGAAATTGTTGGTAGTTATTGCACAACGATAAATCTCTCACGGTTGCTTTGAAACCATGTGAGAAATAATGACACGGGAAATTATATTGATAGATATTAACTAAAGTGTCTTACAATAGACCTATTACATTGTTTACATAGAAGTAGACATTTACTTTCTGATGTGGGACACTATACATAGTAAGTATCTAACAAAGGTTTTTGAATCCTGAATCTAGGCAAAATGTTGTGCTACATGTCAAATCTTTGGATTCTCCTTGATTTACTAACCTTATCTACTAATTATTGTTAGTGCTTTGCATCTATTCTCTGGTTCTTATGTTGCTGTTGACAGTTCTATTATTTTTTGTTGATAGTACTGATATATATTGTCCCTCTTTCCGTCTTCTTGAGACGAGGGTCTATCGGAAACAACCTTTCTACTCCCCGGGGTAGGGGTAAGGTCTGCGTACACTCTACCCTCCCCAGACCCCACTTGTGGGATTTTAATGGGTTGTTGTTGGTGTTGTTGAATTATATTTAGCTGAATCCGAGCATCCGTATCCCTGAATCTTAAATTTTAGATCTCGAAGGATCCTACCTTTAGATCCGCACCTGTATCGGACACCTGCATTGGACTCTACACTCGACTCTGAGCAACTTAGGCCAATGTGGCACTAACACCCTCCGCATGGCTAAGATTGGACATCTGAAGCATGAATAATACAACATGGGGGCCCAACATTGGATATGTCGAGAATAGGAATGAGTGGCTCTGATATTGCGATAAGGAATAGATTTTGGGTTAACACAAACCCAGAGGCTATTGTCAGCTAAGGATGTCCACTACCATATAAGGGAAGTACAATCCATTTCCTCAACCAATATGGGATACAGGAACAGTCATTTTAAGTTGACACTCTTTTTTCCCTAGGATGACTACATGGTTATCTCCTCTTATCTCATTACCTATGATTATAGCCTTTCTGTTTTTGTTTTCCCATCTCAATATTAAGGCTTCAGCGGTAAGGAGGTGTTGTTTCATTTGCTTAAGACTTGAGTTAGTAGCACGAAATACTCTGAAAACCTAAATTTTTGTTATTATTGTCTTATTTTGGGCTGCTTTGCTGTTCCGTGGCAGTGCTGTTCTGGGCGGCATAGCAGGAGATGATGAAACAAACTTTCTGTCCCAAAGTACATTAGTACTAGTACTCGAGGAGGTTCTTAAGAAGTTGACAGTTTTCATGATGGATTCTCCCTTCATATGGGTCAAGGAAACGAGTTCCGTGATACTTATCAGAGACAAAAACACTGAGCTGGGATTTGAACCTTCTACTGATGTGAATCAGATGGTTAACTTTGCTTTACAAGTGCTTGATGGTGGTTTTTGTGCATTGAAATGTTTGAATCATGAAATTGAGCTCGTTTCACGAATCTTAGCTGCAATTTTTGTGATTAAGTGGGAGTGCAGCATGGCTACTGTCTTCAATGATAAGTTTGGTGAAGAATCAGCGGAAACAATTAAGACAAGATTGGCCTCTTGTGAACTAGTGCATTCTCTCGATCGCAAAATTGATAATCAGTTCCTATTTAGTATCAACATAGATAATCGAAAGAGCCTGGAGAGTATCTTGGTCCAGACTGTGAGGATTGCTGTGCTCAAGGATAGAAATTTGGATGCTGCCAAAGTCGCATCGTTATGCTGTCACTGGGTCCTTGAACTTCTTGAATGTCTCTGCCCTGATCAGTTTGGGGAACAAAAGCTGTTAGACAGATTCTTAAGCCAGGATGATTCTTGGCCTGCTTGGGTTGCACCAGATATGAAAGATGGGAAAAGAGCAGCCGTGGTGAAAACTGAGTGTGCTTCAACTGATGTGAGTGTTCTTCCTGCTTAAGTATTTTTTATTAAACAGTTTGGGATGATCTTGTGCACCTATTTTCTATTCACTTCTATGTCTAGCTTGCTGGGAAAGAGGGAATTACAGTGAGTTCTTGTAACTGATAGATATTCCTGTTTACTTTCTCGTTCAACTATTTAGTTTTGTGACATTTTCTGTGGCATTATTTTGATCTTTTTCAAGGTGAGTTACATTGTATTATCCATTCAACATAAAATCTGTATTATGAGATCTCAGAAAATTCTGTATGTGTACTTCACCCTTTGCAGACCCCAAGAGACACCAGGTTTGTTGCTCTGATAGACAGACTTATTCCCGAGATAGGATTTGACAAAATTATTGCTGGTGCTGTTTCTGACGTGTCTCCATCTTCAACTGAGGATCCTAGTAATCAACCTACCACAACTATTCAGTGTCATTATTCGCGTGCCTGGCTAGCAGCTGAAATCTTATGCACTTGGAAATGGAATGGTGGAAGTGTCTTGTGCTCGTTCTTGCCTCATCTCTGTGATTATTTGAATAGTGAATGCTATACGCCTGAGGATGAGTTGTTAGATTCCATTGTCACCATTTTACTCGATGGTGCACTTATTCATGGGGGAATTACTGAACTGAGTCTTTCAAACTTACCTCTTGTTACAAATATGGATAGTATTGGAGAACCCTTCCTGAGAGCTGTTGTATCATTACTGTCTAGACTTTTTGTGGATGATGTATGGGGAAAGGACAAGGCAATATTTCTTTTTTCTCTGCTTCGGAATAAACTCCATATTGGTGAAACAATAAATATAAATTGTTTGAGGATATTTCCTTCAGTTATGAGTGTAATCATTCGGCCGCTGAGTTTTCCATTTGACAAAGACAATGCAAACATGCAGTCTGCTTCTTCTGAATGTTGTGAAGTACAAGAGGCTATTGTGGACTGGCTCCAGCGAACTGAGTCTTTTCCGCCCTTAAATGCATGGCAAACAGGAGAAGGTAAATTACTGCTGTCTACAGTGTGTACTACAATTTTCTAAAGGATAAGCTGATATAACTACAATTTTCTTTTTGTGCTGAGCTATGTTGCTCGGACTCTCCGAAAATGTCTCTGGGTGCGTGTGAGATCCTCCAAAAGTAGTGTATTTTTGGAGGATCTGGCACTGGTGCAGCAGCATTTTGGAGGATCCGCGCAGCATAAGTGCCGATACTAGTCTCCTGATATAAGCTACATAAAGTAATCAGATTAGTGTCTTGGTATGTGGCAGAGATGTATGTCATTTTTTGTCTTTGGGGGGGGGTGGGGGGGGTCAGGTTTAGAGAGGGAGCTATTTTTGTGGCCTTTGATTTACCCCTGTTGTGGGATATAGTGCAATTACTGTGTTTTCTTGCATCTAATATCTGAATTTTCCAATTCATTTTACCCCCCAAAAAATTTTCTTTTTTTTATCCCCGTCTTGGGTGTAATAGAATCTGGTATTTTCAGATATGGCAGATTGGTTCAACCTTGTCATATCCTGCTATCCTGTACGACCAATTGAAGGAGGGAAAGAGTTAGGACCAGAAAGATATGTCAGCTCTACTGAGAGAATGCTACTGTTGGAATTATTTCGGAAGCAGAGAAAGAATTCTGCATTATCTGTGATAAACAAGCTGCCGGTTGTGCAAATTTTGTTATCAAAATTGATTCTGGTTGCAGTTGCTTATTGTTGGGAAGAATTTAGTGAGGATGATTGGGAGTTTGTTTTATACCGTTTTAGGTGGTGGATTGAAGCAGCAGTCATTATGATGGAGGACATTGCTGAGAATGTGAATGATATTATGACAGATGGTTCTGGTTGTGAACAGTTAGAAGTTACGCTGAAGAGGGTCAACGATACCGTTTCAGTGAAGGACTCTACTCCTATAAAACTCGCAAGAAATGCTCTAATTGGGTTTTCTCTGTTTTGCAACATAAGTGGTCTTGAAGTAAAAAAGCTTGCTGATGTTTCTGATCCCTTGAAGAGTGACAGATGGGAGATGGCCAAAGACCGAATTATAGAAGGTGTTCTTCGGTTGTTCTTTTCTTCTGCTGCTACACAGGCTATGGCAAGTTCTTATCATAGTGAAGCTTCCTCAATTGTAGCATCATCTATCCTTGGTCATTCTAAGTTCTGGGACTTGGTGGCATCACTTATTGTTGAGTCCTCTTCAATTGCAAGAGAGAAGGCAGTAAAATCAGTTGAAATTTGGGGCCTAAGTAAAGGGCCTGTTAGCTCCTTGTATGCAATGCTATTTTCTGCCGTGACACTTCCTTCCCTAAGATGTGCTGCTTATGTTATTCTTTCAACTGAACCTGTGTCTCACTTAGCTTTGCACACTGTCGACAAGACAAGTTCCTCTGATGGAGATGCTTACAACAACCAGGACACTGACGGTTCTACTGAAGAAAGTCTTCATCTTAGGGAAGAAGTTTCTTCCCTGCTGGAAAAACTACCATTTGAAGCTCTTGAAATGGACTTGCTTGCATTTGAAAGGGTTAGTTTTTTCCCTTTTTTCCTTTTTGAGCCTCTCTTCGTTTCTTTTTCAAAGCTAATGGAGAAGCATTAACAAACCACTTTTGTTTGCTAAATGTCTTTAAATTTGGCAGATAAAGGTCTTTCTAGCTTGGTCTTTGTTACTTTCACATCTGGTGTCACTACCATCTTCATCACCCCTGAGGGAGAGAATGGTTCAGTACATTCAAGAGTTTGCTACTTCAACAGTATTAGATTGTCTTTTCCAGCACATTCCTTTGGAATTTTGTGTACCATCAAGCTTGAAAAAGAAGGATTCAGAACTTCCAGCTTCAGTGTCAGAAGCAGCGAAATCTGCAACTCATGCCATCACTTCTAATTCTGTGTTATTTTGCTTGGAATCGCTTTGGCCTGTCAGCCCAGAAAAAATTGCTTCACTTGCTGGTGCAATTTTTGGCCTCATGCTTTGTATTCTTCCAGCTTATGTTCGAGGGTGGTTTAGTGAGATACGTGACCGTTCTACTTCATCTGCCATTGAATTTTTCACTAGAGCATATTGTAGCCCCCCTCTGATTATGAATGAACTCTCCCAGGTATGAATGATGTGAATCCTTAAGCACTCTGATACTTGAACATTTATTGAAATGAATTCATCACACTTGAAATTTTGCTTTTCATTTTCGTGGATGATATAATGTTTTCAAGAAATGAAATTGTCCGTTGTACCCATCTGGGATCTAGTGATGAAATTGACGAGAAGATTTAAGATTATTGTGAATAGTCTCTAGAGCAAGAATGAAATTTTGAGTCATTAGAATAAAGGAAATTCCAGGGGATTTCCTGAATATGAATCATTTCATTTGAAGTGATAGGGTCATTAATTTCTTTTTAGTTCCCTGATGCTTGCTAACCAAGTGGAAGATTGACTGGCTGCTTAAATGTTAAGATAATCCAATCCGGATGAACATTAAGTTCCTATACTTGCTTTATTTGTATGCTTAACTTTTGCAGCATAAGCTTTATTTGTAATCTCAGTCAGTCTATTGCTCTTTGTGACATAAAATTCCTCACTAACCTTCATTAAAATGCAGATAAAAAAAGCCAATTTTTCTGATGAGAATTTCTCGGTCAGCGTAAGCAAATCTGCTAATGAAGTGGTGGCCACTTACACGAAAGACGAAACAGGAATGGACCTAGTAATTCGTCTTCCGGCATCTTACCCCCTGAGGTCTGTGGATGTAGATTGTACCAAGAGCCTTGGCATTAGTGAGGTTAAGCAGAGAAAGTGGTTAATGTCAATGATGTCATTTCTTCGTAATCAGGTGTCTCCCACTGACTTACTTCTGATCTGTGCATCATCCTCCCATTCCATCCCGATTATTTCCTGTGTCTGCCCACTATTGTAATCCGCAATCTCTCATCTGCTATATTCAAATTTAGCATTTAAATAATTTTCAATGAGTTCTTGGGGGTTTGGGCTGAAGTATTATTTTTCTTACAATGCAGAATGGTGCTTTAGCTGAAGCAATTCGCACATGGAAGAGCAATTTTGATAAGGAATTTGAAGGTGTTGAGGAGTGCCCTATATGTTACAGTGTCCTCCACACTTCAAACCATAGCCTCCCACGGCTAGCTTGCAAAACCTGCAAACACAAGTTCCATTCAGCATGCCTCTACAAGTGGTTCTCCACTTCTCACAAGTCAACTTGTCCATTGTGTCAATCTCCTTTTTGATCATATCGTCCAAAGTAGTGATGCCTTAGTAGAGCAGTAAATATAAATTTTCCTTTGGATAGCTCTTGATTTCGTTGTCTGTCTCTTATGCCAATGGTCGTGACTGTGACACAAGTTTTGTGGGTTGATATACCCTTCTTACAGCAAATTGTAAGTTCGCTCTCTCTCTCTCTCTCTCTCTCTCTCTCGTGTTTGTGTGTGCATTCTTTTCTTTCTTGGGCTGATTCTTTTCATATCTAAGACCTTGCAGTGTGTTTACCTTTGTTACCTTGGGTATTATCTCAAGTGATAACATCTATCTACGCTGGAGATTTTGATTTTATATTAATTAAAATGATATTCTGCTTGTTTGGTCAGGGAGCTTCCTCATGGTTGGTTTTTATCATGTCATCTGAGAATTGAGATGGTTAGCTCTTCGAGTTAGCAGCTTCAAGATACAAATGAACTAAGATGGTAGAGATGCCTTAATCTTTCTTAAAATCCTAACCAGCCTGAGGTAGAGTTTGTTTTCATATTCAAAAATCCCTTTAAATATTTCAAAATCTTTTGCAAGATATTTCCATACCTTGGAGGAGAGGGTAAGTAACACCATTTGATGGGGTTTCCTCTACCATGGAACATTCTTAAGCATTACAACTTAGCCGACAGCTTTCTACTGTTTCATGCAGTTAAATATGTTTATTTGTATTTTTGGAGGACAGGCAAGCAGACATTTTTCTCCAATGGTGTTTGCTTATTGCCACATTAATGGCCATATAATTAGGTGGAAAAACAAGGATGTAAAGATTTGTCGTTGATCTTCCCTGTTTAAATTTATTCATACGAGAACGAGAGACAGATTGGATAGAGAGAGATGTGTATTTTATTTTAAGCCTAATGGCTTCCTTTGGTCTTGCCTGTTTAAAGTTATTCATACGAGAACGAGAGTTTAGATTAGATAGAGAGAGATGTGTATTTTATTTTAGGCGTAATGGATTCCTGATTACTTAAACTTGTAGGGTTTTTGAAAGCCGATACACAAACTTGGAACTTTTCCATTTGAACACTCGAACTTGTACATTTGATAACTAATAAATATATTTGACCGTTGATCATGCACATGTGGCAGTGACAGAAGTGATATGGACAAAGTGTGTGCAAATCACCTAAACTAAGTGCGTCACTACAATTATTTTGATTAAAAAATCTAAAATAAAAAAAAATACAAAGAAAAAGAAAGAAAATAAGACCCTGCTCCAAAATTATTAAACCCTATTCCCCTCGCCACATCATCTTCTTCGAACAAAGTCACCGGTTGTTTCAGAAACCTAAGGCGGCGAATCACCTCCTATCGCTGAAGGTTTAAATCATCAATTTTTTGCTCGTCAATTAGTGCTTTGGAGGCGGAAGAAGATGATGAATCCTGCTTGAGGGATTGGATGTCGTTTTTGGAGTTTTGACAAAATGGTTGCAACAGTCAAAGTATCGGCGAAACCAACAATGGATGGAGAATTCACAAATCGCCGAAAATACCAATCAAAGCACGAACTCAATTGCAAGCAAACTACAATAAACAGTCCAATCCCTCAAACGAAAAACTAGCAATACCGAATAGCAGAAGTATCAGCTGCGAGTGACATAGCTTCGACCTATGAACAACAACAGTGTATGGTCGCCGAAAAGTTTGTAAAATCGGCCAGATCTATAGATTTTCGGTGAGCAGCAAAAAAAATCAATTTTGTTAGAAGTGAAAAATGGTGGATTTTATGGAAGTTCATGGCTGATTTTGGTCGGTCTGTTGATTAAAAGAGGGGGACTCCAATCAGTTGGGGTTTGTTTTCGTACCCTTGACGTGTAGCAATCTCATTGGTCATTTGTTGATTGGTGGATCATTTGCTGACTGGATGGACACGTCTGTATATGTGTAATACACGCGCATAGGCTTAAGGGTCAGAAGTGTTTATTAGTTAAGGGAATCATGAATTCGAGTGTTCAAATGAGAAAGTCCAAAGTTTGTGTATCGATTTTCAAAAGCCCTACAGGTTTAAGTGGTCAGGAACCATTACACCTTTATTTTAACTATTTGTTAGGATTTATCCTTGCGCCATTTTTGCTGTTTTCCCCTTTTTATAAGGTTCAACTTTTGAGGTAGTTGATAGAGTTTGAGCTATGCTATCCAAGTCCTAAAGAATGTAGCATTTTGTGTTGGGTAGTACCAAATTCACTCTTGAACAATCTATATATTGTTTGTACTTTAACAAGTCAAAATTTTGCACACGATGGTGGACTTTGATTAAGCACTATACTTTTTCTTCATTTTTGTCATTTTTATCCTAACGCTTCGTCTTATTTATCTCCTGTTCATCATAGATTGAACATCATGACTTGATGTGATATATTTTAACTATAGTTCTGATTCTTTTCAATATTTGTTTAGGAACAATAATAAACACAAACAGTATAATATACTTGGAAATCTAACTAGCGTAAATGTTCAAAATAATATGTTATAAGAAGTTAAAGGATTTAAAAAACACAAAATTAGTACTATGTTTTATTAGGTTAAGAGAGAAAATATTACATATCTATGCTCAGATCATAACTCGAAGTCATCATCAATTGTGGTTGGTCTATTCAACTCCTTTGCCAAAGTTAAATTGGATTAGTCCGAGGAGAGTGACAAAGATCCCATGTATTTTCGCCATTTCAAATCAATCTAACCTTTGCCTCAGCTTCAGCTGCTATCCTTCAACCCGTCTATCCCATCTAGTTCAGCTTGATACTAAAATTTGCTAAATCAATTATTTTTTTATAATACATCTCAAGCAATTGATTCAATCCAATTAAGTTGATCTTTGTTAATGAAAAACAAATAAATGAGCTAATAATTGGAAACGAGAGCAATAGGACAAGAATGATGTGAAAGCAACAAAGAAGAAACAAAAAGCAATAGAGTATCTTATTGGTTGATACCCTATGCTGATCTAGTAGCTTATCGTGGCTAAAGGAGAGTAAAATTTTAGTTCACACCGGACAAAATAGTCATTAGATTATTTTTTTAATATTTAGGAATAATCATTTAATTATTTTTCTAATATTTAGGAATAGTCATTTAATTATTTTTTTAATATGTAAGAGTATTTATTTAATTATTTATATAGTATTTAGGAATATTCATTTAATTATTTTTTTATATTTAGGAGTTTTAATTTTTTAATTCTAGAATTCCTGCACTTTTCAATGCAAATTAGGAATGTTTCGTCCACTTTTTAAGGGTTTGTTTTCTTAATAAAGTTTTTTGCTTTTAACTCCTTTCAAATTTAGGAGTATTATATCAAAGAAAAAAAACATTAAAAGAAAAAAAGAAAAAGAAAAATTGAAAGGAAACATGTGAAAGATCTCATGTATGTCAACGCCGGAAATTTGTTCTTATTTTCATCTTTTCTTTCATTGACTTATTTATTTTAGTGTTTGTGCGATTCGTATAGCATTAGAAAATATCCAATTAAGAATTTAAATAATTTTGTAATTTATTGACTTCAAAATATTAATTATCAATAATAATAAAACTTGGATTGAACTAGCTCTTAAAAAGTACCCGTATATATAATTCAAGAATAAATGTTTTTTTTTTACTAAAATAATAATAGTAATATTATATCAATAAATACGTATAGAATACATAAATAATGTACTTGATATTATATATTATTTTTTAGAAGCATCTATACTATATTAAAAGTACGAAGGCCCTTATCGAAATATTGTTCGCATTTCTACCCTTTTAAAATAGTCTTCACAATAGAAAGAATTCTAATTTAATTTTTATTTTTGTAATATTTAGGACTTTGAAATCACTAAAATTTTTGTTATTAAATATTTACTTATTTTAAATTAAAATTATTGTCTTAATTATATTTGAACTACTTATGTAAGACTTTTTGTTTCCTTATAGTTTCTCCCGACAATTTTCATATAAAATATGTTTAGACATTTATTCTTATTATAGGGAACTTATTCTTATAAGGAAAAACTTCTATAGATTGTAACTATTAAAAGCAAGAGGTATACACTTAATTATATATTTTTTTAGTTATTGAAATATTATTCAAAAATTAATTAAGAGAAAAATAATTGTTTGAGAAGTAATGGAGTTAAAAAGTTATCTATGTTGTTTAAGTTATTTTACTAGTACAAAGCCCGAATGAAAAAAAACAAAGAAAAATCTTTGAATTAACTAATTAGTAAAAAAACGTATTCAATTCTTTTCAAAATCTTTGTGTAAGTAAAATTATTTTCAAGTTGATAAAATTTCTAAGTTACATAAAATTATTTACACAAGAAGAGCATTAGCGGTGAAAGAAATTAGAAAATAGAGCAAAAGTAGCTATATCATAGTATTATTTGTTACTTGTTTTCACTATTAGGTAACAAAAGTAATAATATTTTCCATCATATATTCCTCCATAAGTCATCAAAAATCACAATAAAGTATATAAAAGTTTCTACTGGATAGTATTCTTTACTTATTGAACTAGCTAAATTAGATCAGCATTTATCAATTTTAGAAACTTATATTTTCTTTTAATTTTCTTAATAGCTCAAACACATTATCTAATAATAATTACTTAATTTTATAAGATCGTATATTTACTTATATAGGGGTACGCGCTTTAGACTAGTACATATAAAAGAGGGTCAAACTGTGCTGACATGGCACCTTTTATGGACTAGGAATTGCATTTATCTTATTTTTTAACTTTTTTGGTCATTTTACCCTAATTTTCCACTCTCTGAACTTCTCTTCAATAAATATTCAATTACAAAGTAAGTTTTTGTAGGTAGAAAATATCGGCATGCCATTAAACTTGTCCTCACTTTTTACTTTGACACTTAATCTTGAGTCTGTTCCACTTGAAGCCCATAACAAGGTTACTACTATGTCACTTAGACACAAAAAATACACGGGCTTTTATAAGTCAAGCGCGTGTATATAAGCGCTGGTAACGTGTAATAGCTGACGAATAAGTTTCTTTCATGTGGAATTATTGTTCACGTAAGATCCATGTAAACCGGGTAAATCCAAGTCAAACAAATCGGGTTAAAAATTAAAAGACCCAAACCATATAATTACCTTTAATCTTTACAGCCCTCAGTAAAAAAACCTAGCCTCACTCCCGTCTCCATCTATCCTCTTCTCCTTCCAAAATTGATTGCTCCATTAGCAAGAGTGTTGTCTCGACTCGAGTTACTCGTTTACTGATATGTCTCGAGTTACTTTTTTAGGAGATTTTAGTTATTTATTAGGGTTTTTGTGTTAGTAATGGTGTTTTTGGAAATTGTAGATACAAAAATAAGTTTTTTAATTTCTTTTTGTCGAATCTTGCTGACTGTGCTCACGTGTTGCTTTTTTTTTTTGGTCACTTTAGGTTAAAATTATGTCAGTGGACGAATACATTTTTGTCTACTTTCACCATGGTGAAATATTTACCGAATCTCCAGGTGCGAAATGTCACTAATATAGAGATAAATGAGTTTTCTATTGACAAAGACCATTTCTCCTTGTTGAACTTCAATATTACACAAGGGGGTTGGGCTATGCAACTGTTGGGTTTTTTTAAAGTCTTTAACCCTAATACCAAAGAATTTATCTTGGTGGAAAATGATGAACAACTATATAATATTACTTGTTACTGTAAGGAGGGCATTTTAGACTTGTACATTTTACGTGTTGTTGAGATAATTCCTGATATCCCAATTGGGTATTTATGTGAGTCAGATGTTGTTGAAGAAATTAATAACACAATTAATAATCCATCTAGGGCAACAACTGAAGATCGTCCAGAAAGTATAAATGGACCACAACCTATTGAACAACCTCCATCTGAAGAGTTTGAGACTGTAATTGATGGGGAAAGGCTGCTGTTGGTGGGGAAGATTTTTCTGGTAATGTAGAAAAGAAAGTTGCTAGTGTAGAGAATCTGAATGGTGGAGAAGGGGCTAATGAAGAAGAGGTTTCTTCATAGGTAGCTAGTAGTGAGTCAGATCTTGATGAACTTCCTGATGAGGATGATAGTGAAGTTGATGAAGAGGCTAGGACCTTTAGAAATGAGAGGAGAACCAAAAAGAATGCTACCAGAAGGAAGAAACAACCTGAAACTGCTAGTGTACCTATAGGAGAAGATGGAATTGATAGAGGTTTTGAGATAGGATTTAACAAAAAAAGGGAAATATGTTGGCAGATTAGGAGGTGATGAGGAGTTCATTGATAGTTCTCATTCTAGCAGTGATGATACTGACAAAAGAGGTAGAGGTGGATTTTCAGCCTGGTGTTGACCTTCCAAGTAGAAGAAAGAGCACAGAAGTTAGATATGACACTGACTGTGAAGTGGCAATTTTTGAGTTGGGCATGATATTTAAGAATGTTGGAGAATATAGAAAAGTAGTGGCTGATTATGCAATAAAGTATAAAGTTCAGTTAGAGCTTAAACCAAATGAGAAGGGTAAGGTAAGGGTGAAGTGTAAATAAAAAAAATGCAAGTGGGAGTTGTATGCTTCAGTTGATAGAGATTCTGGTGACTTTATGATAAAAAATTATCATCATGTTCATAAATGTCAACCACTAAACACCAATAAGATGTGTAATTCAAAATACATTACCAATAAATTCAAGAAAGAACTTACTGCTGCTCCTTATATGAGAATCTGGGAAATTCAAGAACTAGTTAGAGAGAGGTTGGGATTGTATATTGGCAGAACAATAGCTTATAGAGTCAAACAGATTGTTCTGAGAAAGTTTATGGGGGATTGGAAGATCGAGTTTACCAAATCGTGTGACTATGCTGACAGTATTAAGGAAACCAATCCTGGAAGCTCCTGTTTTGTGAAAATTGACAGAGAATCTAAGCCTGATAAGAACCTATTTTAGTACTTCTATATATGTTTTGATGCACTCAATAAAGGTTGGTTAGAGCATGTAGGAACATCATTGGTTTAGATGGTTGCTTCCTAAAGGGAAGCTGCAAGGGTGAATTACTGGTAGCTGTGGTAAGAAATGGGAACCAACAAATATTTTCTATTGCTTGGGCTGTTGTACACCATGAAACTAAACATTCATGGAATTGGTTCCTCAGTCACTTGGTAGAAGATTTGCAACTAGGTGAAGGTCATGGCTTAACAGTAATGTCGGCTATGCAAAAGGTAAACAATTTATTTCTATTTGTTAGTTGTTGGTATTCTATCTTCTAGTTTAATTTCTAATGTTGTTTATATATTTTGTTTTGCAGGGGATTTTGGTATGAGTTAAGGAGTTATTACCTATGGCAGAACAAAGAATGTGTGCAAGGCACATATGGTCTAAGAAATGGAAGGGAGAAGAAAGGAGGAAACAATTTTGGAGGGTTACAAAGGCCAGTTATCTGTTTAAGTACAACAATGAAGTTGCAAACTGTTGAATCAAGTCAGTCCATGATTTTGGAGATTGACAAATGCCAACCCAGTTGAACCAGGTCCATCAGGGCAAACATAGTCAAACAGACCCATTGGCACGAGAAGCGTCCATGCACAAGAGATAAACATTATCTGTGAACTAAGGGGTTATATCGAAGTAAGAGGTTATCTCCTAAGCGAAAATGTTGCAAATTTATAAGAAGATGGAGTTCGATTTCAGGTAGGACAGAATCGAGATCAAGGAAGTTGAGATAAACTCAAACTCTTCCACCAAGGAAGAGTTGTATTGGAACTGAACAACAATGTCTCAACTACTGACTTTATAAAATGTTGAAGCATTCCTGCTGAAGAAATAACGCACAAACACAGAAGTGAAATAAGAACTGAAAGCAAAATTACCAAAGCAATTTGGCAAGCAGAATCCTTGTGCGACACAAAAGCTACTTGAACCAGCTAGAAGAACCAGTTCCATCTGTTGTCTTTTAGTCTAGTTTATTCGTAGTAGGTTATTACATATTGTATATTTCAGCTTTTTCTAGAAGCATTTGAAATAGGTACACACTGTTCAAANTAGAGGCTAGTTTGCCACAAAGGGATTAGAGTTAGTCCTTAGGTTTACAAAAGAGTTTATTTTGTAAATGCTGTTTGGCTCGTTGATATAGTGAAGAGTTTGGGAAAATCCTACTGGGAAGTAGGTCGTGGTTTTTTCACCTTTGAGCCAGGTGTTTTCCATGTAAAAATTGTTGTGTTCTTTAAATTCTACAATTACTTTTTCGCAAACTGTAGAAGTTGGAACACCAAGAAGAACCAGGTTCTTTTATAGATCCTGCACTCGAAAATTGGACACCACACAAATCACCCCCCCTCTTGTGTGGTATTGACGTATAGAACATCAATTGGTATCAGAGCGGGTTATCCTTGAAAAGGATAACACCTTGGAAAAGATCAAAATGAGTGAACCACCTAGAAACTGGGAGGGTCAATCAACTGCAAGGTCACAACTCTTTAATGACCAGTATGACTCCTGGTGGAAGAACATGATGAAGGATCACTTGATTGGAGAAGACTATGAACTTTGGGACATAGTCACTGATGGTCCTCTAGCCACCATGAATAAGACTACTGAAGGAGAAGATTTACCAAAAACTAGAGCTGACTGCACTGGTGAGGATCTGAAGAAATGAGAGAAAAATGCTAAGGTCAAAAAGTGGCTAGTGTCTGGACTAGGTCCAGACGAGTATAGTAGGATTCAAAGCTGCACCACTGCCAAAGAAATCTGGGA
>ML361966.1:23688-40597 GCA_005239505.1 Nicotiana paniculata | reverse complement strand
ATGAATCAATTTGAATGCATAAAAATGAATTTCCCAAAGTTTTGCCCAAAAATTCCAAAAATGACCCGGGCCCACGTGGTCAAAACCCGAGGTTCGAACCAAAACCCGATCACCCATACCCCCACGAGTTCAAATATATGATTTGTTTTGAAATCGGACCTCAAATTGAGGTACAAAATCCCAATTTTTGAAAAACCTAAGTTCTACCCAAAACACCCAATTTCCCCCATGAAAATCTTTGATTTTAGGTTGAAAACATGTTAAATGATTGAAAGAAATGAGTAAAAACTAACTTACAATTGATTTTGAGAAGGAAGGATTCTTGGAAAATCGCCCAAGTTTGTTTGAGGGCTTTGAAAAATGAAAATAACTGAAATTCCCATCCATTTATACCCCCCTCGGGTCCCCTACCGCGGTCAGCGAAAAATGGACCGTGGCCACGCTAGCAAAGACCAAGAAAAGCTGAAGAAAACCAAAAACAAATGACTGCAGTGACATGCTTTAGTATGTTTACCATAACTTTGTCTACAGATGTCCAAATTATGATTTCTTTACCTTTCTGGAAACTTGACACGAAGGGATATAACTTTCGTTGTTGAATAATCTCAAAATTCCTTGTAGATCAAAAGATATAGGCCTCCGAAGTCGGACCAGTGGCCCAGCTCCTCTACCGAGGACCACGAGAAAACGACCGCGAAGCCCTCAACGCGGTCCGCGAAAAAGGTTCGCGGACCTCGGTGGTAAGTTCAGAGATCTGAGTTCTGTGACCTCCAACAGCTATATTTTAAGCCTAAAGACCTCCGGGGAGCTACCCGAAACTCACTCGAGCCCTCGGAACCTCAAACCCAATGTACACACAATCTCAAAATCATCCTACGGACTTATTCGGGTAATGAAACCACCAAAATAACATAAAAAATAATGAATTAAACTCCAAAACCTATAGAATTTTCTCAAACTTCATAAACTATCATATAACACATATTAAACTATCAAACCTAGTCCATTTTACACAAAATTTTACAGATAGGTCATATAACACATATTAAACCTGTTCCGGGCTCTAGAACCATAATACGGGCCTGGTAACACAGGTTTCACATCAAAATTTATTTTCAAAATTCTTTTTATTTTCAGAAAATAATTTTCTTTAAAAATTCATTTCTCAGACTTGGGACTTCGGAATTCGATTCCGGGCATACGCCCAAGTCCCATATTTTCCTACGGACCCTCCAGGACCGTCAAATCGCGGGTCGGGGTCCGGGTCTGTTTACAAAAAATGTTGGCCAAAGTCAACTTTAATCAACTAATTATTATAAATTTCAACTTTTCGTCAAGTTTTCACATAAAATCTTCCCGGCTACACGCCCGGGATGTGCACACATATCGAGGTGATATTAACGGAGGCTTTCAAGGCCTTGGAACACAGAATAGATAAGAAAACAGGTGATGACCCTTTGGGTCATCACAAATAATACTCTCTACAAGAAACAACGCCTTTTGTTTCGTGGACCACATCTGTAAAATTTATTTTTAGTTATTATACTTTATGTAAACACAATTATATTGTTACAATAATTTGAAAATATTACCTTGCTCCTCGTTGGCAAATATTTCATCTGCTGATATGAATGATGTAATGTCATTGCTTATAGTTGTGGTGAGGTGCGCTGTTCGGCGATTTTGTGTTTTTGGTTGTTTCCTTATTCCTTGATGACAACCACCTTCTCCTCTTGGTGAAAGCAAAGGATATTTCAGCGGATCATAACAACCATAATAGTGTTTTACCCGATGTCTATCCATGAATGTTCGTGAATAATTATTTCACGCTCTAATGGTACATTTGGATTATGTAACGACACGACCGGTCATTTTGAGAATTTAAGCTCCGTTCAGTGGCATAAGGTCTTGAAAAGCTTCGCATTGTGTGAATTACACTACATGCGTGGTTGGATTCAGTTACCGGATGATCTGGAGTCAAATTGGTAGGAAAATTTCAGTTTTGGAAGCTTAAGCGATGGAAATTGACCGGAGGTTTGACTTTCGTGTAAACAGCCTCGAAATGAGTTTTGGGTGATGTCAACAGCTTCGTATGGTGATTTTGGACTTAGGCGTGCGTCTGAAATTGGTTTTGGAGGTCCGTAGAGTAATCTGAGGTAATTCGGCGAAAGTAGAATCTCAGTGATTTCGGCCGATAGGTGAAATTTTGATATCGGGCTCGAAATGAAATTTTGAGAGTGTCTGTAGGTCCTTTGTGTCATTTATGACTTGTCTGCAAATATTGGCGTCATTCCGGGTTGAATGGATAGGTTTCGGATCGAGTTTTGATATTTGAAGATTTGAAAATTCATAAGTTTGATTTTTGGTTTGATTCGTCGTTTTGGTGTTGTTTTATGTGATTTGAAACCTTGAGCAAGTCTGTGTAAGGTTATATGACTTGTCTGTGTGTTTGGACGGGGTTCCGGGGCCTCGTGTGTGTTTTAGATGGGCTTCGGGTCTTTTTTCTCTATTTTTGCACTGCTGTTCTGGTGCTTGATGTTTCCCTTCTGCGATCGCGTAGACCCAGTTGCGATTGCATAGAGTAAAGTTGACCTGCCATAGTTTCTTCTTCACGTTCACATATTACCCCATATGATCGCGTAGGCCTTTCCCTTCCTCTTCTGCGATCGCATGCGTAAGTTCGCGATCGCGTAGTGCAATTCTGGGCAGTAGCCAATTCCTTCTTCACGATCGCATCTCCCCTTCCGCGATCGCGATTCATTAAATATCTGGGAAGACAGATTATATTCCAAATTCGAGGGTTGAGCCATTTTTATCACATTTTGACTTCTAGAGCTCGGTTTTTGGCAATTTTTGATGGGTTTTTTCGCGAAATTCGATTGGCTAAGTGTTCTTCAACTAGAATTAAATATATTCCATGAATTAGTCGTTGTTTTTATCATTTATTTTGTGTTTTGAGTTGAGGAAAAGGTTGGTTTAGAAGAAAAATTTCTAAAATGAAAAATCGTGATTTGAGGGACCAGATGGTATCGGAATTTGATAAATTTTGTATGGTTGAACTCGTATTGGCATGGGTAATCGGATTTTGTAAAATTTGTCGGGTTCTGAGGTGCGGGCCCGGGGGTCGACTTTTGGACCTATTTTTAGAATTTGTTAAAGATGTAGACTTTATTATCCGGAATAGTTTCTTATAAGTTTTATGTGTGTTTTGTAGTTGTTCTAGTTGGGTTTGAGCCGTCCGGAGGTCTTTTCACGCGAGAAGTCCATTTTAGAGTACCGGGTTGTCATCTTTGAGGTAAATATCTTGCCTAACCTTGTGTGGGGAATTACCCCTTATGATTTGAGTCTTCTATGTTGATTGCAGTCTGTGTACTCAAACTTAACTGTGAAAAGTTGATCCTTTAGGAATCTTAGGTCCTTATATTCGCCGAGTATGATGGCATGATTGAATTTTCAAATTTCTAGTTTCATCTTTATTTGCTTAAATGTAGAATTTTTTACTTTTGGATTTACTCCTCTTTCCTATCTGACTCCTAATTGACTTATCTGAAGATTTTATCCCTTTTACTGCCATGCTAGGTCCTCTTAACTGCTTATCTCAAAATGTAATTATCTTCATCCCATCCTATAATTGTTTTGGTCTTAACTGAAGTTATGATTATTTCCTGCTGCTTGTCCTTAAGTGAAAATTGTTGAATATCCTCGTAACTACTCAACCTTAAAAGAAGTTTAGATATTCTATACCTTAGTGACTTTCCCTTATATGGAGTTATCGGATTCGTGTGAGTTTTCTTGTTGTTGAACCGTGCATTTGGGTACGACTCTTATACGTCATTTTTCTTCCTTGTTGAGCTGTCCTTATTATGCCTAGTATTCTTTGTTGTGCTTATTCCTCGTGAACTAGCCTTGTTTTTCTTGTGATTAAAGGTTATTGAATTGATGTATTCTACCGTATCTTGTATTATTGTCAATTGTTGTTGTTGTGATGCGCGAGGTTTCTACTGTGCAGTTGCTGATATGGGGTTTGCATGAGGTTTCTATCGTGCCGTGTTTTCTATTGATATTGCACATGCGGAGTGACAAGGCGGGATATGTATATGTGGGTTGCGCATGTGGCGAGACAAGGTGGGAACATGTTTATGCACGTGTGGCGAAACAAGACGGGCATATACTTTACTATTGCACACGTGGCGAGACAAGGCAGGCTATGTCAGGTATTGTTTGTGATACTTGTGTTGGCCTGGGGGCATTCCTTGTTGATTTAAAGTACTGGAACACTTACTATGTGAGTTTATTTGTGTGGAAATTTGTGAGATGACAATGTACGTGTTGCCCTTTTCTTCCCTTATGCTTATTAGTTGTTGAATCATGTTAGGAAACCTGCACAAGCATACACGTAGTTATGTACTATTAATGGATTTAGAGCTCTTTATTGTAGTCAAGTATAGACATTCTTGCTGTACTTACCGAATGGGTGGAAATGACCCAATTGGCACGTGAGTCGTCCGTGCAGTTAGTACTCGAATAAGGGCGCAAGATGCCAAGTGTTAGGGTTCGAATATTGGGACCCGTAAATGGTGGTTTATCCGAGGTTCAGAACCTCGTGGAAATGACTACGAATTTGATATAGAAAGGGTTGAAGTTGTTGAGACATTACCTGTCCGTGATATATATTTACATTCTAGATTTGTTTGTGTTCTATTCAATCTTTGTGTTTTTTCATGTTTTCCGCTGATACTTATTGTTTTCCTTCTTTATCGAATTTACTGTATTGTTAGCTATATTGCGTGTCCTTTATGTGTACATCGTTTTATTCCCTTTATTCCTATATTGATACTTGTCCAGTTTATTAGACTAGTGGGTTTCTTGACTAGTACTCGTCACTACTTCACCGAGGTTAGTCTTGATACTTACTGGGCACCGCTGTGGTGTGCTCATACTACTCTTCTGCATATGTTTGTGCAGATCCAGGTATTGATCGTTAGTAGCTGTGCGGGATCTTTCCGAGGAGACTCAAGGTAAACCTGTCGTTGCGCTTGCAGGATTAGGAGTCACCTTCCTATTTTGCATTTACATTGTTTTTGCTTACTTCCAAACAGTTGTAATTAGAAGTTGTAGTAAACTCTATAAAGCTTATGACTTGTACTACCGGGTTTTGGGAATATGCAATGTATAAAGAATTATTTATTTTACAAAAATATTAGATTTTATTATTATTGTTGTCATTCCATGAATATTAGGCTTACCTTGTAACGACCCGACCGATCGTTTTGAGTTCAAGCGCGTCGTTCAGCGGGTTGCAGTCGTGAGCAGCTCCGTTTCAGGTATTATGATCCGTGGGCGTGGTCAGAATTGAATTCCAGGAAGTTTAGAATTGATTTGGAAGGGAAATTTTCATTTCAGAAGCCTTAAGTTGGAGAAATCAACTAAGACTGGAATTTTGAGTAAACGATCTCCGAATCAGGATTTGAAGGTTCCAGAAGGTTCGTATGATAATTTCAGACTTGGGTGTATGTCCTGATCGGGTTTTGGATAACCCAGGAGCGTTTCGACGTATATTGTGGAAGTTAGCATTTTAGAAAGATTTCATGAATTTGGGCTTGAAGTGCATATCAGTGAGATTAATGTCCGTTT
Organism: Nicotiana paniculata; assembly: GCA_005239505.1. Classification (NCBI taxonomy): domain Eukaryota; kingdom Viridiplantae; phylum Streptophyta; class Magnoliopsida; order Solanales; family Solanaceae; genus Nicotiana; species Nicotiana paniculata. The sequence goes on along the minus strand of ML361966.1, from coordinate 34,963 downwards.
GGGATGCCGAGTCTTAGAATAGCTCCGTATGGTCATTCTGGAATTGGGAGCGCGATCGGAAGTGAATTTGGATGTCCGTAAGTCATTTTGGAGTCATTTGGCTAAAGATAGAAATTTGAAGGTTTTTGGGAAATCCGGCTGGAAGTGGAAGTTTTGATATCGAGGTCAGAATGCGATTACGGAAGTTGGAACATGTCTGTAATGCTGTGTATGACTTGTGTGCAAAATTTGAGGTCAATCAGACGTGATTTGATAGGTTTCGGCATCGGATGTAGAAGTTTGAAATTCTAAGTTCTCAAAGAATCGGAATTTAGTGCGATTCACGATTTCGGCGTTGTTTGATGTGATTTGAGGGCTCGAGCAAGTCCGTGTCATGTTCTGTGACATGTTGGTGTAATTGGACGGGGTCCCGGGGGCCTCGGGTGAATTCCGAGTGGTTAACAGATCAAAGGTGAAGTTGGAAAAGGGCTGGTTTTGCTATCATCTGGTGTGATCCGCACCTGCGAGGTTTTGGCCGCAGGTGCGAAGTCGCAGGTGCGGCTTGGGAGTCGCAGGTGCGAGTGTGGCTTGGCTTGGCTGGGAACCGCAGGTGCGATGGATATTCCGCACCTACGAAGCCGCAGGTGCGGGCAGTGGAGGTGCAGGTGCGATTTGGCTGCAGTTGAGGGTAACCGCAGGTGTGGGTGATTTGGTCGCACCTGCGGGATCGCAGGTGCGGAGAAAGGACCGCAAGTGCGAAAAATGCCTAGGAAGAATGTTTTAAAACGGGTTTGTGCCATTTCTCTCTCATTTTATTCATGGGTTAGGCGATTTTGGAGAGCTTTCAAGGGAGATTTCACCAAGCATCGAGAGGTAAGTTGTTTCTAAGGTTAAATACAAGATTATTACATAGATTTGGTAGTGGAAATTGAGGAAAAATTGGGAAATATTGAAGAAACCTAGAATTTTGGAAATTTAGATTTTAGCCACGAATTAAGTATGAATATTTGAGTAAATTATATATTTGAGTTAGTAAGGCTATGGGTAGAACGTACCTTCGAGAAATTTCAGATTCCGGGCATGTGGGCCCCAGGGAATTTTGGTCATTTCACTGAGTGGGGTTGGGAAAGTATATAATCTGAATTTGTTGTGAGTATTAGGATGAATTTTCATTGCTTCGTCATGTATGTGGTAGTTTCGGAGCATTATGCGTCCGTTGGAGTCATCGGAAGGGCTTGGAAGCCGATGTTAGAATTTCGGAGCGAGGTAAGTCTCCTTTCTAGCTTTGTGAGGGGGAATCGCCCCCCTAGGTGAATTAATTCACTACATGCTATTATCTTCGGGGGCTACGTACGCACGAGGTGACGGGAGTCCATGCGTAGCTGCTATTATGCCATGTCCGGGTAGCCTAGGACCCACTAACATGCTTTACGTGTGTACTCGTAACCCTGCCTGTAATATTAAACTGCTAATATGACCGAAAACATAATTGAATGTTTAAAAAGAAAACTAGAGTTCATATTGTTAACCTTTTAAAAGAAAATTGTTTCCGCTGTGAATGTGTGTGTACCTGGACTGGGTTGTATCATGGAGTACTACTAAACTGGACAAATGAGTTTCAAAAACAAAGATTTCAAAACCTATATTTCATGTTTCTCTTAATAAAGACTTCACCATTTTCCTGAGAAAAATGGTTTTCTTGATAAAATACGAATTTATTATGTGGATATGTGTAACTTTGGGTGCCTGAGTCGCTTGAGTGATTTGAGAGCAGGAAAACCTTGTATTTGTGTATGTATTCTTATGAGCACCTGAGTCGCATGTATGATTCGCGAGCAGGCTAGACGTATTATTTTGAGTGGTGCACTTTTGGGATGGGCTGATCGATCCTCGGCAGTGCATAGAGAGGTTGAGAGATGCACTTTTGGGACGGGCCGATCGATCCTCAGTAGTGCATAGAGAGGTTGAGAGGTGCACTTTTGGTACGAGCCGTTCGATCCTCGCCAGTGCACGTGCATGGCTATCTTATGACTCCAGCCGGTTGTCTTACCATTGTGTGTACATGACTATTTAGTACTATTCTATTGGTATTGGCTTGGCATGTATTTGGGAAAAAGGAAAGTGTACATTGTTGTTTATTCTCAGTGGTTACCTAGATTTTTGTACTTGATATGTACTCGTTGCTCACTGTCTTACACGTCTACTGTATTTCATCATATTATGTCATATATTATATTGTCGGACCCTAGTAAGTGTCTAATTTGACCTCTCTCCACTGCCTCTCTGAGGTTAGGCGTGCGACTTACTAAGTACACGTTGTTTTTGTACTCATACTACACTTGTTGTGCATTTTGTTGCACATGTACCTACATATCATAGTGGTTGATTTGGAGACTTGGACGGGCTGCATCATCTGGAGGCGTTCCGCAGCTGACAGAGTTTCCTTCGCATTGTATCTATTTCATTTAAATACCTTGTCCAAATTGTATTTCAGACAAGCTTTGTAGTATTTTTAAAATTCTTAGAAGTTGCTCATGCACTTGTGACATCGGATTCTGGGATATATATTGGGATGTAATTTCTTAAGTGAAATCTTTAAATCACCTTCTTTAAAATTAACAGACTTTTACTTGATTATCATGTAATAAAGTGAACGGAAATGTTTTCATAAATGTTAAAACCGGAAAGTTATTTCAATTAACTAATGTTTTGGCTTGCCTGACCTTGTGTCCGGCGCCATCACGATCTTATGGATTTTGGGTCGTGACATACCTAGTCCTTAAGACTAGGTGCCATCACGATACCCAACAGAGGGAAATTTGGGTTGTGACGGATTATTGCCATCTATCCAAATTGTTGCAACTTGATCTATAGAGTGTGTATTGTATACTCGTTGATCTAGAGTGGCATTTACAGCAATTCGAAGCTGCAAATTTTGAAATGTGGAATGATCTTTTAGCTGGCGAAAAAATTGTGCAGATGGGTTTCCATCCATTATATTCTTCATTTTTCTTACGATGTTGTCAGACAGGTTAGCTTGTTGGAGTTTTGATATTCTATTGCCTAACTCATTGTCTGTATCAAAAAAGTACAACTGAAGGTGACAAGGGTTCTTATCATGGGGAAGCAATGATGGAAAATCGTGATATATTTGACCCTATGCCTTAAAATTGTACACTCCTTTCTTTGAGGATGCTAATTCCTTATAAAACTTAGCACCAAAGGATGTAAAATCAAATATGCTATTATATGCACGAATATTTTTTCTAAACTCTCTAGCTTTTTCTGTATCACCCACGAACAATTCATAGAGTTCCGGTGGAGCTTTTGTGCTTGCCAATTTGACATATCCATTATCACAACAAAATGTTGGAGGTTCATATTGAAACCTTTTTAGCATTACAGTAAGTGCATTCCGTTTCAACTTATGAAGTTGTGATAATGATAAGTTGTAAGTAGTATGAGATAAAGATATATAGAGATATACTTTAAATGACTTAAACAGAATATTTTTAGAGTGAAAATTGTTGTAAAAGTAATGCTTTTATAATATAGTTTCTATTTACCTCCAACTTCATACTCTTCGGATAAAGCTCTAAATATCCAATTTAGTTTACGTACCTTCAACGAACGTGTTTGTTCAATTTGTAGATCTGTTAATGGTTAGTTGTATGCTACATATGTTTCCACCCTCCGCAATGCGCTACGTAATTGTGTTCTTTCTATAATAAAAATATGAATGTAATGGTAAGAGTAAATATTATAACATACATGAATAGATGTATGTATATAAACAACTGGAATAAAATTGACACCCACTTTTAACCATGTAAATAAAAACTTCTAACTTTAATTTTAATATACATGAGATCTTACCTCTTATTTCGTTTGTCGGGTTGATATGTTCATTAACTTTACTGGCACAAACAATGAATTTTCCTTTATCACCTGTCATATTAGTTACAAATTTATAAAATTGCATTATTTATTAGTTTAACGTAATATGAGTATTATATTAACCATGCATTTTTATGTTCAACAGTGTTCGCCATGCAGAATTGTACCTTTGGAGCTTATAACATTTGTTGGATGATTGACATGTCGACCAACTTTATGGGAAGAAGCAATAGATTTGTCTTTAATGCCCGTCGTATTAGTTTTGCACAAACATAAGAATACATTAGTGACAAGGATTATGTATTTGTTGTATTAGATGTACCGTAAAATTGGTCTTTTTGTTTATCTTAGTTTCCCTCGTCCAATTTGAATGTACTTGCTGGGACATATCTACTCATCTTTCAGAAAGCATATGCAATTTTTATTTGATCTATGAAGAGGATGTCAATCAATTAAAGTTATAAAACTGTCAATATTTAACGTAATAAAAACTAATAATTATTTTGTATTTACCTTCTTCTGCCATTTTTGCAGCTTACTTAATAGTATCCCGTTTCACATAAAAATGTAACTATTAATAAAACTTGTTAATATTTCAAATGATGGAATAGTATCCTCATAATTAATTTAAAAAATATGTATTTCGTAAAAAAAAAACTTGTATTAGGTTCTTGCACAAGAAAATTAGATTTGATTCTTCTTTATTTGGCTAATTGTTTTTGGCAATGTAACGAACCAAATATAATAAAATAAATTAGTACTAATTTTTGAATAGTATATGCATGATTCTATCAAAAATAACTTATACGAAATAGAGAGGAACAATATAAACAATTACACAGTACTTTACCTTGAATTTGATAGGCTATTAACCTATTGCGATTATTCCCGTTTGATTACTGGTTGGGCTGACATCTCCACTTCTTGTACTCCACTGATTTTTAATTCTTTTAATTTGCATTTTTAAATCTCAGATGGTATTTCATAGCATGAAGGATAACTTGTAAAAAATATGGGAGGCAACTGTTAGAGATATATAAGTATCTGTTGTTAGTAATATTGATAAGTTAAATGATTATTTTAAGGTAGATATTAGTTTCACGTAAAGATACTGTACCTATAGCGTGGAATGGAGTGATGCCTTTGTTGATGAATGTAGTTTTTGTTTTTCCACAAAAAAATATAGTCAATCTGTAACCTAGGTGATGCTCATGACCGATGAGTCCTATGTAACCTAGGCTCTAATACCAACTTATCACGACCCCAAATCACCTTGATCGTGCTAGCGCCTATCATGATACTAGGCTAGCAAATTCATTACATATAACATAAAGGACTATTTTCATTAATTAGTTTTCTAACCATAAAGACCGTAAATCTTTCATTTTTAACATTTCAAATAAGCGGAAATAAGTAAACATAAAAGTCAATGCCCAAACTCGGAATCACTAGTCATGAGCATCTAAAGAAAGTACCCGATACCCTCTCTCTGGTCATGAGAATACGAAGTTGATATGTGAGGCCATCCACGAACCTCCTGATCCTCCATCTCTCTGTAGGAACCAACTCAATAGCATGACGGGACAACTCCGAAAACGTCATCTCATACTACGTCACAGTAATATCATCCTGACGCAGCTTCTCAAACTATCTGCGCAGCTCCTCTCTGTGGGACAGTGGTACATACTTCTCTAGGAAGAGAGTCGAAAACTACTGCCAAGTAAGGGACGCTGCACCAACAGGCCTACGCTTCTCATAAGACTCCCACCAAGTAAATGCATCTCCTGAAAACTGGAAAGTGGTAAACGAGACCCCACTGGTCTCCAATATTCCTATTGTGCGAAGAATCCTCTGACACTTGTCTAAGAAACCCTGGGCATCCTCGCCCTCAGGACCACTGAATATCGGAGGTTGGAGTCTGCCAAACCTCTCCAACCTACGCTGCTCGTCATCGGCCATAACTGGAACCACGTAGTCCTGAGCAGGTGCAACCAGCTGGGCTGGTGCTTCCCCTGGTGTCTGAAGTCCCTGAATAACCTGCTCAGGTGTACGTGCATCAGGAGTCTGAGCGCCTCCCCCAGCATGAGAAGTAGCGGCTGTAGAAGAAACATCAACCACCTGTGCAAGACTGGTGCACGCGGTCAGAATCTGGGCCAAGGTCTCGTGAAGACCCGAAATAACAATAGGCACTGCCAGTGCCTGGGCAGGTCCCGCTGGAACATCTGCGGTTGGGACCTCGACTCCTCGTGGGTCACACTGTTGGCTGATCGCCCTGTCCGGTAGCGCGTTTCCTCACCATCTGTGAGAGAATGAAACAACAGAAGTTTAGTTACCAGAATCAACAGACTCGCACGACAAGAATTCAAGAATGTGAAATTTTTTCTTAGGGTTTCTTCAACCTCTCAAAGATAAGTACAGACGTCTCCGTATCGATCTGCAAAACTCTACTAAACCTGCTCATGAATAGTGAGTCTTATGTAACCTAGACTCTGATACCAACTTGTCAGGACCCCAAATAACCTTGGCCGTGATGGCGTCTATCGTGATACTAGTCTAGCCAATTCATTATGTATAACATAAAGGACTATTTTCATTAATTCGTTTTCTAACCATAAAGATCGTAAAGCTTTCATTTTTAAAATTTCAAAATAAGCGGAAATAAGTAAACATAAAAGCCAATGCCCGAAGCAGTCACTAGTCATGAGTATTTAAAGAAAGAACAAGTCTGATACTATCTCCTTAATACAAATTTACTCTGAGAATGTAAATACTACAGAAATAGGAAGGGGAAAGACAAGGCTGTGAACGCCGTGCAGCTACCTTGCGAATCTCCAATAAGCTCCAAGGGAAAAGATCAACTCTCACTCAGCACTGGCACTTAGATCTGCATACAAAGTTCAGGGAGTAACGTGAGTATGCCAATTCAGTAAGTAACAATCATAACTAAAGACTGAGTGTAGTGATGAGCATTTAAAATCATAAAAATTTCATAACGTAAAACAATAGTGGAAATATCCCGATCAAATCAGTAATTAAATTCCAAACATCTCGTGAAACTCCAGTTTCGATGAAAACTTGTCTAAAACATTTGTTCAACATGTCAAAAGAGGCTCAGTGTAAAAGAAGAGTGAAAACAGTAATCTCATAAAAGTAAGCCCCTCGGGCAAGTATCACTCACAAATATAGCCCCTCGGGAAAGCCTCTCAGTCACTCGTGACTCAACTCTCATCAATCAACGCTCACGCTCAACGGGTACCTCATAATAACCGCTACGACGTGCAGCCCAATCCTTAAACATATATTTGACTGCGCTCACTGGGGGTGTACATACTCCGGAGAGGCTCCTACAACCCAAGTGCTATATGGCTGCGGCGTGCACCCCGATCCACATATATCTCGCTGCGGCGTGCAGCTCGATCCATATATATATATAACGATAGGACCTGCAGCCTGATCCATAGTTATCCTCGCAATCCGGCCCTCAGCCTCACTCAGTCATCATCCTCACTAGTCACTCGGGCATTTCAGTACGACTCAGGGGACTCAGCCCAAAATATTTTTCATATATTAAAAAATAGAGTGATGAACAGGAATAAACAGTAAACGGGTATAAATCATGATAGAGAATATAATTTCTACCAAAAACAGTGTGAGGACATTAGTAAAATACCCCTGAAGGTCCAAGTAGTTCGGCACAAGGCCCCAAACATGGCATTCAGCCCAAGTTAACAGAATCATTTCTAAAACACATGAAAATCATATAAAACTTATCAAATACACAACTCTGCAGTTGCCACGGGACGGACCAAGTCACAATCTCTACCAGTGCACGCCCACACGCCCGTCACCTAGCATGTGCATCATTTCATTTATCAACATTTTACGAAATTCTAGGGTTTCATACCCTCAGGACTAGATTTACAATCGTTACTTACCTCAAACCGGATGAAATCTACTCCGTGATGCCCTTGCCGCTTGACTCGGCCTCAAATCGCCCCGAATCTATTCAAAATCAGATTCATACCATCAACATACGCTAAAGGAACAAAACCCACGCGAAAATAATCAATTTACATAAAAAAATCCCGAAATTGGCCAAACCCGACCCCGGGCCTACGTCTCGGAATCCAATAAAAATTTCAAAACTAAATTCCTTATACTCTCACGATTCCATACATACCAAATACATCAAAGTTCTATGACAAATGGCCCCTCAAATCCTCATTTAAAGCTCTCCAATTTGAAGCCCTAATCCCCCAAATTTCTTCCTTAATTTCCACCAATATCATGATTAAACAGTAGGAAAAATCATTACAAACATAAGAAATAAAGTCCAAGTAACTTACCCAGTAGATAGCCTTCGATTCCTTTTCAAAATCACTGCCCAAAGCTCCAAACTCGTCCAAATATGGTGAAGAATGAGTGAAAATTCGCGAAGGCAACCTTTTATACTTTCTGACCAGAGTTTCCGCATCTTCGGTCACCATGCCGCTTCTGCGACGCTGCACCTGCAGAAAAATCATCGTAGGTGCGATTTTCACTTACTCAAGAAATTTCGCTTATGCGGTCAACATCTGCATCTGTGGTCTCGCAGGTGCGGTCCAACACGCGCACCTGCGGAATTGCCTCAACTCCCTATTCTCCGCATCTGCGGCATCCCTCACGCATATGCGGCCTCACACCTGTGGTCCCCAATCCGCAGGTTCGAAAATGACAGAAAACAACAGCTACAACTGCTCAAACCAAGTTCCAATCTTCCCGTTAACCATCCGAATTCATCCCGAGGCCCTCGGTGTCACACCTCTTTTTTTTCCACGCAACCTTATTACGTGGTTGAGTTAGAAGAGTTTTTTCAATTAAAGTGACGTTTTGAAAAGAGATTATTTATTATTTAGAGTCGCCACTTGGAATTGAGTTTTTGTGTTCCAAGTCACCTTGTATTGAATCCCTTATCAAAAGGAAGACTTGACTCCTAATTTATGGCCTACGAAACAGGAGACTGAGTAAGGAATTCTGTTGACTGCTGGGAAGGTGTAACGCACCCCTCGAGTCCCGTAGTTCTAGCACGGTCGCTTTTATTGACTAATGTAAGGCTTAAATCAATTTTCAGCTATTCTTGTATTTTTATTAACTATGGCTTATTTATTACCATTTAATTAGTTATTATATTTTATGAATTGTGTTAAAAAAGATACGGTACGCACACAAGGTACTTAATTAATTTTTTTTATCATATATTTTTATTAATTGTGTTTACCAAGATGCGGGACGCACACAAGGTACTTCTTTTAAATTAAATTTTAAACCAAAATACGGAGTGTACACATGGATATAACATAATTATTTTAAATCTAAAGGGCATCGAGACGTGGAATGCGCACATGATCCTTTTATTATTTAAGCATATCAATCCAAGGTTCGGATATGAACACATGAGCTAATATTTAAAGTACATCTAAAGTTTTTCGTGTGTTTTAGAATATTTCAATATTTTTCAGATTCGAGACATCTTAATAATAATAAATTATAAAAATAAACATCTTAATTTTTTGTCTTTCTATTGTCCTTGTTTTAATGCCATAAATTACGATGGTTATACTAGAATAGAATCTCTCTGTTTAAACTATATATTTCACTTTTTTTAATGTGTCGATTGTTAAGTGATTCTCAAAACATTTGCATATCTAAAGAGCCTTGGCAGGGGTATGCACACCATGAAATTGGATGCAGCAGGTAATAAGGCGAAGAGTAAACTTGACTTGAAAAGATACTCGTATCCTTTTGTCCATAATTCCCAAAATGTGAAATCAATGGTATTTATTAAGATTATTTTGTTAAAGTTGCGTGAACACGTACCTTGATTAATTTTGGGAATCATAATCATATCACGCGAACGTGTACACAATCACAATAATTTCTTATTAATCATGCCTAAAGCAAGTTGTGATGTTTATTATTTTTCCTAAACTTGGAGATTATTGTAGTCAGTGGATGCAGAGTAAAACTATATACTATTAAAGTTCTAAAAAAAAGAAGATAATTGCCACGGACTGAATAACTTATATCGCATATCAATGACCAACGAGGAGCTTAACTGTGTTATCAAAATATGTGGCATCAAATTTAGTTGATTAACTTCTTAAATAATATTACAAAATGAAGTTTCAGACCACCAATATTAGAATGAATTTTCAGTAACATAGTTTTTACAATCAGTAATATGTCATGATAATGAGTATTTGTGAGACTTGATTTCTGTGTATGACCCACACAACGATAATCTTACAAATCTAAGGCAATTACCATTAGAAGTAGATAATATATGTATTATTTAATGAATTACAATAAACCAACTAAGGAATTCCCAAGATTAATGTCTATTGACCAAACAAAACTTTCACTTCCCTGAATATCCTAATTACTGAAGTTATTAACGTAAAAATATATAATCCATTTGAACACAAAATCTACCTCAACAACTGAAAATATAATAATCTGACCAAACCTAATAACTTAACATAATAAGCTCAAGAACACCACAAATGGACAAACAAATTGAAATCACGTATACGGCATGATAACGGAGACGCAAAGAATCAAAGTAAAACATTCACGAAAGCACAATAAATACATGAAATAATCTTAAAGTGAGAGAGGAACTGATGAATAAAGCCGAAAATTTGCAACTCAATCGGAGTAACAAAGCAATAATCGTTGGACTGAACACCGAAATTGCGAGCCGAAACCTCGAATCGACACCGGAAACCTCGACTCCTCAACCTCAAACCGATCTTAAACTAAACCTATTTTTTCTTCACTTGTTTTTTCTCCAATTCAAACTTAGACCAAGGAAACTTATGTTTAAAGTGAAATCTATATATTAGAAAAATGGAAATAAACTGTTTTTATCTTCTTTTTCTTTTCGTCAGTTTTCCTTTCTCTTTTTTGTCTCACTTTTCTAACTTCTTTTCTACTTTCTTTCATTTTTTTTTCTTATTTTTTTTCTTTAATATGTATACCCTATATATATAGAATATGTGTGATGAATGGAGAAGTTAGAGTTGGAGTGAGAGTGGGAGAATGAGGTGGAGAGACGTGAGGCTAAGAAAAAGGGATTTTGGAAGTTTTTCAAAAATGGGGAACTTAGGAGATTGGATTGTTAGCTAATTTTAAAAAAAAATCAGATTTTTTTTTTATAAAGTTTGTTATCAACAAATTTTATCCTAACGTTAGCTTCAAATTTTTATTTTTTATTTTTTTGTTTTTTTGTTTTTTTCGTTAATTTGCTTAGTTTTTGTAGCTTCTTCTTTTAATTCTTTTCGTTAGTTTTTTTTTGTTTTATATATATATATATATATATATATATATATATATATATATAAAACAAAAAAAAACTAAC
>ML361966.1:0-23646 GCA_005239505.1 Nicotiana paniculata | reverse complement strand
GTTGGTATATATATATATATATATACCAACTTACTTTTAGACTAAAGGAAACTATAAAAATAAGAAAACTCAATATTTACACTATAGTTTAAATTATATAAAAAAAATATAATAGTTTACTTATTAGAATTCTAATTAAAAGAAACCATATATATATATATATATATATATATACAAAAAAGAAAATTCATACTCTAAGAATGTTAGTATTTTTGTATTTTCTTTTATTAAGATTAGACCTTAAAGAGATATTTATACTAAAATAGTGGAAATTTGAGTGTGGTCAAAAATTAGTTGTTCACATCATGCCCCTCTTTGCTTGGAAACATGAAGAGTTTTCAGGCAAAGAAAATGAACACGGTGACTAATTTTTGACCTCACTATTTTTTGAAAGGAAAAGAAGATAAAAGAAAAAGATGCGACCTAGCCTTGGTTTTAGGCAGCCTACATATCCCGGGTTATAAGGGAATCAGGTCATGTGTAGTTCAAATGAAAGAAGAGTGATGGAGTATTCTTAGAGGGAATGTCGAGTGAAGTTCCGTCGAGGTTCCGATCCGCAGTTCCTACTATTACATCAAAATGAAAAGAGAATTACATACTCTTGAAATCTAAGAGTTACAAAATTCCTATCTAAATGCCATTTGGAGTCTTGTCTTGATTCTTGACTTGCTTCTCCCATTGACTTTAGATTGAAACTTGATGCTCTCGATGTGACAGAGGATGAAACATTCTCACAGGCTTGTTTCTTGATCAGATGATGAGAAGATGGATCTTGAGATCATTTGTCTCTACATGCATCCTGTCAAAGCTGCTTGCGGCTGGTATGGAGATCAAATGTTCCACTTTCTTTGGCAAGAGATGGAATCTTATTTTTTGCGCATCCAATCCGTGCTTTGCAGAAAAACCTACAAGCTGTCACAAACAAACAAAGCGAAAAAAAATTTCTTCCCCAGTTTGCACTAGGAAATTATTGTGAGTTATTGAAAACACATTAAACTATCATTGCTATTGCAGAATAAAGAATTTAAAAAGACATTTTTTTTAGTGTAGGGGATGTCGTACCCTATGTTAACAAGAAGGAAGGTAACCAAGGGATGTAGTACTTTGTGTTGACAATAAGATGATGCTTTTGGCTCTTTAGGTTCTACTAGGAAATATAGTACTCTATGTAGAAAGAAAAGAATGCAACTAGGGGATGTAGTACCCTGTGTTGACAATAAGATGATGCTTTTGGCTCTTTAGGTTCTACTAGGAAATATAGTACTCTATGTAGAAAGAAAAGAATGCAACTAGGGGATGTAGTACCCTATGTTTGGAAATGAGACGAGGCTCGTGGCGCTCTGAGATGCTACTAGGGAATGTCGTACCCTATGTTGGCAAAAAGAAATGCAACTAGGGGATGTAGTACCCAATATCAGCAATAAGAAATGCAACCAGGAGATGTAGTATCCTGTGTTGGAAATAAGGTGAGGCTCATGGCTCACTGAGATTCTACTAGGGAATGTCGTGCCCTATGTAGGTAAATAGTAATGCGACTAGGGGATGTGGTACCCTGTGTTGAAGATATGGTATTGATTCCCTATAATGAAACTAAGAATAACATGAGTACATGTATCCTAGAAGAACACTAAGGATTTGAGACTTCACTTGGTAGTGTTCGTTTTTTCACGAACTGTTTCCTAAAATTGTTCTATTCCTGTTCTGAACAAAGAAAATTTTTGTTAGTTTTAAAATGGTGGTCAGTTTATGGCCTTGATTTCTTGAGCGACTTGACCTTGCGTCCATTACACATGTTAGAAACACTGACTCTGTCGATGGTCGTACAAATTGCCGGGAGATTCTGTCATTACTTTCTGGAGATCTTCTTTCTCAACATCAAAACCTGACTATTTTGCGCCTATCACCATTTGTGTTTATGGTACAAATAACCTTGCTCCCAGAACCACTTTTAACTGCGTAACTTTTTTTTACCCTTGACACATTGTTCATTCCTCCAAGCCTTTTGCTCCTCAGGAGAAAATCAAAGATGGCTTTATGCCTTTGCCCAGGCATGTTCATGCCCAGAAAGTTTTGCTTCATATAACAGGGAAACTGTAACCAATTCTGTGGCCTTTTCTTTGCTTTGCTTTGACAAAATTAGACTGAGGAGGACTCAAAAAGAATAGTACGAAAGAAACAAGGAAGTGAACTAATAAGTATTACAACTTAATCAAGAAGTGTACCTTTCAAAGAATAAAAATAGAGAGGACTTATCTGGAGGAATATGCTGACTTCAATGAACATGACATGCACTTTGGACTGGATGCCCGATCCGTCTGAATTGTCTAATTCTCAAAATCTGTTGTAAACTTCACCTTGAGACCGAGTTCTTTGTCTTAACCATGCTTGGGTCATGATATATGAAGACCTTAATCGATCAACGATGCCCTTTGTGGGTTTTCACCAATTGAACTCTCTCATTTGCCTTTCTCTCAGCTCACTATCGCCTTATAGTGCCCGTGAGGGTTTTCACCAATAAAACACTCTCATTTGTTTTTCTCTCACTCAATATTGCCTTATGGTGACCGTGAGGGATTTCACCAATAAGACTCTCTCATTTTATTTCTCTCTTTTTACAATGGCCAATGCATCATCGTAATATACCAATTAAGCATTCTCGAAAGTTGATCAGAAGGTCTTAAAAGGGAAAGGTAAAAAGAACTAGTGAACTGAATTACAACTTTTGGAACCATTTTGACAGAAAAAACCGTCGAAAATAAAATAAAATCATTCCCCAGTTTCTTTGAATACTGGAAAATGTGGATTTTTATTTTAGTGTGATCGAACCCCAGAGTGAGGCTGCCTACATATCCTTTTGGAATCAGGTCGGATGTAGTTCAATTAACATGAACTTGTTTTGATGATTTTATTTTCTCTTTTTTTTTGGATGTTTTTTTTGCTAAGACCAAGTACACTGGTTCCATAAGAGGGGAAAACAAAGAAATATAAACAAGGATTCAAAGGGCTAACTAGGGTTGATCAGTGTTTGGGTAGCGAGAATGATAGCCTTTCGTCATCCCAACCTGAGAATGCTAAGTGTAAAAATGCCCCCACAGAGGCATGTCAGACATAGTATCTCTTGACCACATCTGCATTTACAGATATATCAGTCACATTTCTGTAACGACCCAACCGGTCGTTCCGTGAGATTTACCCCGTTTCCTCCATTTCCGCATTTGTTATATATTACTATCCTGTTTTTGTTGTGCTGGGTCAGTTGGTTTGGGTCCGGAGTGGTTATGGTGATAATTGAGGCATTTAGTCTCTCAAAGTAGCCTAATAGTTGAGAAAGTCAACTGAGAGTTGACTTATTGGTAAATGACCTCGGAATGCAGATTTTATGGCTCAGATAGCTTTGTTAGGTGATTTGGGACTTAGGAGTGTGTTCAGAATATTTTTGTGATGTCCGGTGTAGAATTAGGCTTGAATTGGCGAAAGTTAGTTTTTGGTGATTTCCAGTCGGCAATGGGAAATAAGCTATCGGGGTCGGAATGGAATTCCGGAAGTTGTAACAAGTTCGTAATGTCATTTTGGATATGTCTGCAAAATTTCAGGTCAATCGGATGTGTTTTGGTTGGTTTCGGCATAGTTTGGCAAAATTTGGAAGTTCCAAAGTTCATAGGCTTGAATTTGATGTAATTTTGGTGTTCCGAAGGCTCGACTAAGTTGGAATAATGCTATGGGGTGTGTTGGTATGTTTGGTTGGGGCCCCGAGGGGCTCGGGATTGATTACGAATGGTTAGCGGAGTTTTGAACTTGGAAAATTTGCAGAAATAGCTGCTGGTGTGATTTTCTGGTGTTGGCTGCACCTGCGGATGGGTAGCCGAAGGTGCGATGGGCAGTGCGCAAAAAAAGGCTAGGTAGGGGAATTTTTGCAGGTGCAAAGTTTTGGCCGCACCTGCGATGCCGCAGGTGCAGAGGATTGGTCGCAGGTGCAGAATTGGTCCGTTTAGTGGGATTCCGCAGGCGCGCACCTGGGACCGCAGGTGCGACCCAGTGTCCGCAGGTGGGGAAATGCTGGCAGAAACAATATATAAAGGGCCTCCGCGAAAATTCTCTTATTTTCACCATTTTTTCATGCGGGAGGAGTTCTTTGAAGGCAATTTGGAGAAGGAAACTTGAGATTCTTCAGTAAAGGTAAGTTCTTTGGTTACTAACTTCGTTCCTATGCTATTTTTTTCGGATTAGGCTTGAAAATTTACGGATTTAAGTAGGAAAAGGTTGGGAAGAAAGGGGTGGAGAATTGGAATTTCTTTTGAGGTTTTGGGTAGGCAATTGTGATCCGATTGTGATGATTTTGGTATGAGTATAATCATGGGAGGACGAGGTTTCTAATGATGTAAAAAATTTCGAATTCCGACATGTGGGCTCGAGGCTCGGGTTTGGCCAAATTTCGATATTCTTGTATAATTTGATAATTTTCGATTGGGTTGAGTTCCTTTGATATATATTGATGATGTTAAGCTGGTTTTGGCTAGATTCAGAGCAATTGGGAGCCAATTCCAGGGGCAAGAGCATTGCGGACTAGTGTTGTGGCCCGGTAGAGGTAAGTAATGGTTATAAATCTTGTCCCGAGGGTATGGAACCCCGGACTACATATTTCTCACTAATTTTAGAAAGGCGCACATGTCGGATGATGAGTATGTGGCGCATACTGATTTTTGGATTGGACTAGGTCCTCTCCTCGGCAACTAATGAGTTGCATATTTTACTCAAAACCTTATGTTAAATTATGTTCTAAAGATTTGTGAAATATTTGGGCTATAAGCCGTGTTTGGGGCCTCATGCCGATCTGTTTAGACCCCTTGGGGGATTTTTTTTGCTGCTATTTTTCCTCACTATTTGTTGATGATTTCACTCAGCATCATTGTGCATACTGTTTTTCGAAACTCATCTTGATTTACACTACATGAGATTTAAAATGATGTTTTGGGTCGAGTACCCTGTTTTTTACTGATTCGCCCGAGGGGCCTTTTGAGTGGTTATGCTGATTGTGGCTGAGGGACAAGAGTAATGGTGAGGTGCTGAGTGATATTAGCGCTTGCGCTGAAGGAGCCCCTCCAGAGTCTATACACACCCCTAGTGAGCGCACCGAGTGACGACTGACGAGTGATTGGGAGGCATGAGTGACTATGAGGAATGCCCGAGGGGCTGATGATGATACATGTTTTTGCCCGAGGGGCTACTTATGATTTTACTACATTCATTTGCATACTAAATCTTTCGGTTTGAAGTGTTTAAAAAAAATGTGCATTCTTTAAAGGACTTTTTTTGAAGTTGGTTTTAAGGCATGATGATTTTGTATATCTATGTTTATATTATTGGTAAGTAAGGTTGTGTATATTGTGATTTGACGGAATTGATTTTTGTGTGTTTCCTTGCCTCTTAGACTTGATTTATGTTCATAACTACTGAGTTGGCATACTCACATTACTCCCTCCACCTCTGTGTGAAGATTCAGGTGCAGATATCAAGCCTTAGCCATTTATTCCGCGCGGATCCGAATTGCGGGATATAGAGGTAGTTGTTCAGCATCCGCAACATCTCTATTTTTCCTTTCTTGTTGTATCTAGCTTTCATTCTGAGGTTTTGTATTATAATAGTATATTTTGGCTTATTCATCTAGATGCTCGTGACTAGTTGGCTCCGGGTTTTGGGGTTGGTGGCGCTGTATATTGGCCTATTATATTCAGTAATTTCTGTATATTTTATGAAATGCTTGAAACTTTATTGGTATTTTTAAAAGAAATTGCAAACATGCGGTAGTTGGCTAGCCTAGTTCCATGATAGGCGCCCTCACGACCGGTTTAGGATTTGGGGTCGTGACAGTTTGGTATCAGAGCCCTAGGTTACATAGGACTCAACGGTCATGAGCATGTTTAGTAGAGTCTTGCGGATCGGTACGGAGACGTCTGTACTTATCTTCGAGAGGCTATCGGACTTTTAAGAAACATTTCTATCTTTCTTGAACTCTTTCGTGCTGATCTATTGATTCTTGAAATTTGAAATTACGTTGTTTCATTCTCTCACAGATGGTGAGCACATTCCATACCGATTAGAGTGACCAGTCACCGGCTAGACCAACGAGAGGTCGAGGCCGTGGTAGAGTTAGAGGCCAGCCCGCGCGGCAGCCGGGGGAGTACCACAGGATCCCCTTATCGATCAGGATCAGGTTTCCGCCAATGGTGTCCCAGTGGGACAGGCTCAGGCACCAACAGTGCCTATGGTTATTCCGGGTCTTCAGGAGATCCTGTCTCAGATATTGACAGTATGCACCAGTTTGGCTCAGGCAGTCGCCATGTCTTCTACTACCACCATAGCTCAGGCCGGGGAAGGCAATTAGACTCCTGCTGCTCGGGCACCTGAGCAGGATGCACAGGGTATTCAGGCACGGGGGGCAGCCCCAGCTCAGCCAGTTGATGCGGTCTAGGATTATGTGGTCCCTGCTATGCCTGAGGACGGGCAGTGCAGGTTGGAGAGATTCAGCAGACTTCAGCCTCCTACTTTCAGCGGTATAGAGGGCAAGGATGCCTAGGGATTTCTAGATAGGTTCCAGAGGATACTGCGTACAACGGGTATTTTGGAGACCAGTGGGGTCTCATTTGTTAGATTCCAGTTTGCGGGTGCTGCCTTTACCTGGTGGGAGACATTCGAGAGGCGTAGACCGATTGGTTCAGCACCTCTTACCTGGCAGCACTTCTCCATGATCTTTTTGGAGAAGTATGTTCCTCAGTCCCACAGAGAGGAGCAGCGCATGCAGTTTGAGCAGCTGCACTAGGGAGAGTTATTAGTTACTCAGTACGAGATGAGATTTTCCGACTTGGCTAGGCATGCTTCTGAGATTATCCCTACTGATAGGGAGAGGGTGAGGAGGTTTGTAGATGGTCTTTCTTATCAGCTTCTGTTATTTATGACTCGGGAGAGAGTGTCGAGTGCTTCAGTTGAGCAGGTTGTTGACATAGCTCGAGATATTGAGTCCGTTTGCCGCCAGGAGCGGGAGGAGAGGGAGGCCAAGAGGCCTCATGGTTCGGGCCGTTCCAGTGGTGCTCCCTTCAGGGGACAGTTTCAGCAGGGTAGGGGCCGTTCATTCAGGCCTCCTCAGTCAGGCCGCCCAACATATAGTGGTGCATCTTTGGGGTAGGGTCCCCATGGTCCTCAGTCAGGCGGTACTTGATTTGGTGCCCTCCCAGATCAGAGTGCAGCTCGAGCACCTCCAGTTCAGGGTTCTTTTATGCAGGAGTCTTCCAGTGGCCGTACGGGTGCTAGGGGTTCCTATCAGTCCCCGCCTCCAGCTCCAAGGAGTTGTTTTGAGTGTGGAGAGTTTGGGCACGGGTGGAGGCAGTGTCCCCGCCGTTCCGGTGGATCTTCTCAGCAGAGGGGCCAGCCCTCGACTTCAGCTACAGTCACTTCACCACCCGCCCAGGAAGCCAGGGGTGGTGGTTAGTTAGCCAGAGGCCGCCCTAGAGGGAGAGGTCGAGAAGGGGGAGGTCAGGCTCGCATGTATGCATTTCCAGCCAGGCCGGATGCTATGGCCTCAAATGCCGTGATCGCAGGTAATGTTTCAGTCTGTTGCCGTGATGCCTTGGCTTTAATTGACCCTGGTTCTACATATTCCTATGTTTCTTCATATTTTTCCGATTTTCTGGATGTGCCCCGTGAGTCTCTAGTTACCTCTGTTCATGTGTCGACTCCGGTGGGCGATACTGTTGTTGTGGACCGTGTGTATCAGTCATGCGTGATATCTATCAGGGGTCTGAAGACCCGAGTGGACCTACTGTTATTCAGCATGGTCGATTTTGACGTGATATTGGGCATGGATTGGTTATCTCCGTGCCATGCTATTCTTAATTGTCACGCTAAGACCGTGACCTTAGCTATGTCGGGGCGTCCGAGGGTTGAGCGGAGAGGTTCTTCCGAGTATATGCCTAGCAGGGTGATTTCTTACGTGAAGGCTCAGCGCATGGTTGAGAAAGGGTGTTTATCGTATTTGGCCTTCGTGAGGGATGTTAGTGGTGAGGCTCCCGCTATTGATTCAGTTCTGGTGGTTCGTGACTTTTCGGATGTGTTTCCTGCAGACCTGCCAGGCATGCCACCTGATAGGGATATTGATTTTGGTATTAACTTGGTGTCAGGCACTCAGCCTATTTCTATTATGCCTTATCGTATGGCACCAGCGGAGTTAAAGGAATTGAAGGAGCAGCTTTAGGAACTCCTAGATAAGGGGTTCATTCAGCCTAGTGTGTCACCTTGGGGTGCACCGGTGTTGTTCGTAAAGAAGAAGGATGGGTCCATGCGTATGTGTATTGACTATCGGCAGCTAAACAGGGTTACGGTGAAGAATCGGTATCCCTTGCCCCGCATTGATGATTTTTTTGACCAGCTTCAGGGAGCTAGAGTGTTTTCCAAGATTGATTTGAGATCTGGGTATCATTAGTAGAGGATTCGGGATTCTGACATTCCGAAGACTACTTTCAGGACCAGATATCGTCATTATGAGTTCTTGGTTATGTCGTTTGGGCTGACCAATGCCCAGCTGCGTTCATGCAATTGATGAACAACGTGTTTCAGCTTTATCTTGATTCCTTCGTCATTGTGTTCATTAATGACATCCTGGTTTATTCTCGTAGCCAGGAAGAGCATGCTCATCATTTGAGAGTTGTGTTACAAAGGTTGAGGGAGGAGAAGCTTTATGCGAAATTCTCCAAGTGTGAGTTTTGTCTTGGTTCGGTAGCTTTCTTGAGGCACGTGGTATCTAGTGAGTGGATTCTGGTTGATCCAAAGAAGATAGAGGCGGTGCAGAGTTGGCCCAGACCGTCCTCAGATACAGAGATTAGGAGTTTCCTTGGTTTGGCTGGTTATTACCGTCGCTTTGTAGAGGGATTATCTTCTATTGCTTCGCCTTTGACCAGATTGACCCAGAAGGGTGCTCCATTCAGATGGTCTGATTAGTATGAGGAGAGCTTTCAGAAGCTCAAGTCAGCATTGACTACAGCTCCAGTACTAGTTTTTCCTGCTGGTTCGGGTTCTTACACAGTTTATGATGATGCTTCAGGAAATGGCTTGGGAGCGGTATTGATGCAGGACGGTAGGGTGATTTCTTATGCGCCCAGACAGTTGAAGGTACACAAGAAGAATTATCCAGTGCACAATCTTGAGTTAGCTGCCATTGTTCATGCCTTGAAGATTTGGCGGCATTACTTGTATGGAGTGCAGTGTGAGATTTTCACTAATCATCGAAGTTTGCAGTATATGCTGAGGCAGAAAGACTTGAATTTGTGTCAGAGGATATTGTTGGAGCTCCTCAAGGATTATGACCTCACTATCTTATATCACCCGGGGAAGGCCAATGTAGTGGTCGATGCCTTGAGTCGCAGAGCAGAGAGTTTGGGGAGTCTAGCCTACCTTCCAGTAGCAGAGTGGCCATTAGCCCTTGATGTTCAGGCCTTAGCAGGTCATTTGGTGAGATAGGACCTATCAGAGCCTCTGCGGGTGTTGGCTTGTGTAGCCTCCAGGTCTTTTCTTTACGATCAGATTAGAGCATGCCAGTATGATGATCCACATTTTCTTATTCTTCAGGACAGGGTCCGATGCGGTGATGCCAGGGATGTGGTTATTGGTGATGATGGGGTCATGAGGATGCAGGGCGGGATTTGCGTGTCCAATGTAAATGGGCTTCGAGATTTGATTCTAGCAGAGGCTCATAGTTCGCGGTATTCCATCCATCCGGGTGCCACAAAAATGTATCAGGATTTAAGGCAGCATTATTGGTGGAGGAGGATGAAGAAGTATATTGTGGAGTTTGTGGCTCGGTGTCTCAACTGTCAGCAGGTCAAGTATGAGCACCAGAGACCAGGTGGATTGCTTAAGAGGTTTGATATTCCAGAGTGGAAGTGGGAGCGGATCACCATGGACCAGTTTGTGGCTCGGTGTCTCAACTGTCTTAGTTGGACTCCAATGGACTTTGAGGAGGTTTGATGTTATATGGGTTATTGTGGATCGGCTGACCAAGTACGCGCACTTCATTCCTGTTGGTACTACGTATTCTTCTAAGAGGTTAGCTGAGATTTATCAGGGAGATTTTCAGATTGCATGGGGTTCCAATTTTTATCATTTCCGACAGAGGCACTCAGTTCACATCCCAGTTTTAGAGAGTCGTGCAGAGAGAGTTGGGTACTCAGGTTGAGTTGAGCACAGTGTTTCATCCTCAGACCGACGGACAGTCGGAGAGTACCATTCATATTTTGGAGGATATGTTGCGTGCTTGTGTGATTGACTTTGGTGGTTCATGGGACCAGTTTCTGCCACTAGCGGAGTTTGCATATAATAACAACTATCAGTCGAGTATCCAGATGGCTCCGTATGAGGCTTTATATATGGTAGGAGGTGCAAGTCTCCAGTTAGTTGGTTTGAGCCGGGCGAGGCTAGGCTGTTGGGCACAGACTTGGTTCAGACGGTTGGGGGTGGCTTATAGGCTTGCTATGCCTCCCAGTTTATCGAGTATTCATCCAGTATTCCATGTTTCGATGCTCCGGAAGTATGTTGGTGACCCTTCCCATGTTTTGGACTTCAGCACAGTTCAGCTCGAGGGTTATATGTCATATAAGCTAGAGCCAGTGGCAATTTTGGGTCAACAGGTCAGGAAGCTGAGGTCTAAGGATATAGTTTCAGTGAAGGTTCAGTGGAGAGGGCAGTCGGTGGAAGATGCCACCTGGGAGACCGAGCGGGAGATGCGGGACAAATATCCTCACTTATTCGAGACTCTATGTATGTTTCGAGACCCGTTCGAGGACAAACATTTGTTTAAGAGGGGGAGGATGTAACGACCTGGCCGGTCGTTCTGTGATATTTACCCCGTTTCCCCCATTTCTTCATTTTTTATATATTACTATCTTGTTTTTGTTGTGTTGGGTCAGTTGGTTTGGGTCCAGAGTGGTTATGGTGAGAATTGAGGCATTTAGTCTCTCAAAGTATCCTAATAGTTGAGAAAGTCAACTGAGAGTTGATTTATTGGTAAAAGACCTCAGAATGAGGATTTTATGGCTCGGATAGCTTCGTTAGGTGATTTGGCACTTAAGAGTGTGTTCAGAATATTTTTGTGATGTCCGGTGTAGAATTAGGCTTGAATTGGCGAAAGTTAGTTTTTGGTGATTTACGGTCGGCCGTGGAAAATAGGCTATCAGGGTCGGAATGGATTTTCGGAAGTTGCAACAGGTTCGTAATGTCATTTTGGATATGTCTGCAAAATTTCAGGTCAATCAGAGGTGTTTTGGTTGATTTCGGCATAGTTGGCGAAATTTGGAAGTTTCAAAGTTCATAGGCTTGAATTTGATGTAATTTTGGTGTTTTTGTGTTGTTTTTGGTGTTTCGAAGGCTCGACTAAGTTAGAATAATGCTATGGGGTGTGTTGGGTATGTTTGGTTGGCGCCTCGAGGGGCTCGAGATTGATTTCGGATGGTTAGCGGGATTTTGAACTTGGAAAATTTGTAAAAATAGCTACTGGTGTGATTTTCTGGTGTTGGCCGCACCTGCGGATGGGTAGCCACAGGTGCGATGTCGCAAGTGTGATGGGCAGTGCGCATGTGTGAAAAAGGCTAGGCAGGGGAATTTCCGTAGGTGCGAAGTTTTGGCCGCACCTGCGATGTCGCAGGTGCGGAATTGGTCCGTTTAGTGGGATTCCGCACGTGCACACCTGGGACCGCAGGTGCGGAAATGCTGGCAGAAACAGTATATAAAGGGCCTCCACGAAATTCTCTTATTTTCACCATTTTTGCATGCGGAAGGAGTTCTTTTAAGGCAATTTAGAGAAGGAAACTCGAGATCAGTAAAGGTAAGTTCTTTGGTTACTAACATCGTTCCTATGCTATTTTGTTCGGATTAGGTTTGAAAATTTAAGGATTTAAGTAGGAAAAGGTTTGGAAGAAGGGGATGGAGAATTGGAATTTCTGTTGAGGTTTTGGGTAGGCAATTGTGATCCGATTGTGATGATTTTGATATGAG
Organism: Nicotiana paniculata; assembly: GCA_005239505.1. NCBI lineage: Eukaryota > Viridiplantae > Streptophyta > Magnoliopsida > Solanales > Solanaceae > Nicotiana > Nicotiana paniculata. Next base: position 11,610 of record ML361966.1, on the reverse strand, counting down.
TAGAATCGTAGGAGGACGAGGTTTCTAGTGATGTAAAAATTATCGAATTCCGGGACGTGGGTCGGGGCTCGAGTTTGGCCGAATTTCGAGATTCTTGTATAATTTGATAATTTTCTATTGGGTTGAGTTCCTTTGATATATATTGATGATGTTAAATTGGTTTTGGCTAGATTCGGAGCAATCGGGAGCCAATTCGAGGGGCAAGAGCATTTCGGACTAGTGTTGTGGCCCGGTAGAGGTAAGTAATGGTTATAAATCTTGTCCTGAGGGTATGGAACCCTGGACTACATATTTCTCATTGATTTTAGAAAGGCGCACAAGTCGGATGATGAGTATGTGGCGCATACTGATTTTTGGATTGGACTAGGTCCTCTCCGCGGCAACTAATGAGTTGCATATTTTACTCAAAACTTTATGTTAAATTATGTTCTAAAGATTTGTGAAATTTTTGGGTTATAAGCCGTGTTTGGGGCCTCATGCCGATTTTTTTAGACCCCTTGGGGATTTTTTTACTGCTGTTTTTCCTCACTATTTGTTGATGATTTCACTCAGCATCATTGTGCATACTGTTTTTCGAAACTCAACCTGATTTACACTACATAAGATTTAAAATGATGTTTTGGGTTGAGTACCCTATTTTTTACTGATTCGCCCGAGGGTCCTTTTGAGTGGTTCTTCTGAGTGTGGCCGAGGGCTAAAAGTGATGGTGAGGTGCTGAGTGATATTAGCGCTTGGGCTGAAGGAGCCCCTCCGGAGTCTGTACACACCCCCAGTAAGCGCACCGAGTGCCGAGTGACGAGTGATTGGGAGGCATGAGTGACTGTGAGGTGCAGAGTGATGGTGAGGTGCTGAGTGACTGTGAGGCATGCCCGAGGGGCTGATGATGATATATGTTTTTTCTCGAGGGGTTACTTATGATTTTACTACATTCATTTGCATACTAAATCTTTCAGTTTGAAGTGTTTAAAAAAAATGTGCATTCTTTAAAGGACTTTTTCTGAAGTTGGTTTTAAGGCATGATGATTTTGTATATCTATGTTTATATTATTGGAAAGTAAGACTGTGTATATTGTGATTTGATGGCATTGATTTTTGTTTGATTCCTTGCCGCTTAGACTTGATTTATTTTCATGACTACTGAGTTGGCGTACTTACATTACTCCCTGCACCTCTGTGTGCAGATTAAGGTGCAGATATCGAGCCTTAGCCATTTATTCCGCGCGGATCCGGATTGCGGGATATAGAGGTAGTTGTTCAGCGTGCGCAGCATCTCTGTTTTTCCCTTCTTGTTGTATCTAGCTTTCATTCGGAGGTTTTGTATTATAATAGTATATTTTGGCTTATTCATCTAGATGCCCATGACTTGTTGGCTCCGGGCTTTGGGGTTGGTGGCGCTGTATATTGGCCTATTATATTCAGTAATTATGTATATTTTATGAAATGCTTGAAACTTTATTGGGATTTTTAAAAGAAATTGCGAACATGCGGTAGTTNTCTGTCACCTTTCCTTCTATATCTGCCAAGTGTAGAGCTCCTTTTGACAATACTTTCTTGACGGGGTAAGGAACTTGCCAATTTGGGGCGAACTTTCCTTTTGCTTCTTTGTGGTGCGGAAAGATACGTCTCAAAACAAGTTGTCCTACCTCAAACTGTCTTGGGCGCACTTTCTTTTTGTAAGCGCGTGCCATTCTTTGTTGGTATAATTGACCAAAAAACCTGCCGCCAAACACTTTTCATCAATTAAACTCAACTGTTCCAGTCGGGACTTGACCCATTCAGTGTCCTCTACTCCTGCTTCAACAATGATTCGGAGAGAGGGAATCTCAACTTCCGCAGGTATGACCGCTTCAGTGCCATAAACCAATAAGTAAGGCGTTGCGCCAACTGATGTACAGACAGTTGTCCGGTATCCCAAGAGAGCAAATGGAAATTTATCGTGCCATTGTCTAGACCCTTGGACCATCTTCCTTAGAATCTTCTTGACGTTCTTGTTCGCAGCTTCAACAGCTCCATTAGCTTTGGGCCGGTAAGGAGTAGAATTGCGATGCTCAATTTTAAATTGTTCGCATACCTCCTTCATTAGATGACTGTTCAAATTGGCAGCATTATCTTTGATAACGGTTTTGGAATACCGAAACGGCAGATGATGTTGGAGTGAACAAAGTTTAATAATGCTTTCTTGGTGACCGCCTTCAATGTAATAGCTTCCACCCATTTAGTGAAGTAATCAATTGCAACCAAGATAAATTTCTGCCCATTTGAAGCTTTTGGCTTGATTGGGCCGATGACGTCCATTTCCTAAGCAACAAAAGGCCAAGGAGCCGACATAGGATATAATTCTGAAGGAGGCGAGTGGATCAAATCACTGTGAATCTGACACTGGTGGCACTTGCGGACAAAATGAAAGCAATANGAGCCGACATAGGATATAATTCTGAAGGAGGCGAGTGAATCAAATCGCTGTGAATCTGGCACTGGTGGCACTTGCGAACAAAACGAAAGCAATCTCGCTCCATAGTAAGCCAATAATATCCTGCCCGAAGGATTTTCTTTGCTAAAACATACCCATTCATGTGCGGATCACAAACTCCCGAATGCACCTCATTCATAATCATTTCCGCTTCTTTGGCATCCACACATCTCAACAAATTCAAATCCGGAGTTCTTTTGTATAAGATTTCCCCACTCAAAAAGAAACCATTAGAGAGTCGCCTAATAGTTCTCTTTTGATCCCTATTAGCGTGTTCCGGATATTCTCTTGTTTTCAGATACTGTTTAATATCACGGTACCATGGTTCACCATCTAGTTCTACTTCAATTGTATTGCAATAACCATGTTGATCCCGAATTTGAATTTCCAATGGGTCCATGTGAGTATTATCCGGATATGGAAGAATTGAGGCTAGGGTGGTCAAGGCATCAGCTAATTCATTGTGAAACCTGGGAATGTACCTGAACTCGATGGACTTGAACTTTTTGCTAAGATCTTCAACACATTGTCTATATGGAATGCGCTTGATATCTCGAGTCTTCCAATCACCTTGAGCCTGCCGAATAAGCAAATCTGAACCTCCCATCACCAACAGTTCGTGCACATTTAGATTTATTGACATGTTCAGACCCATGATGCAAGCTTCATATTCTGCCGTGTTGTTTGTACATAAGAAACGAAGTCTTGCCGTGGCAGGGTAATGTTGCCCCGTAGGTGATACAAGAATTGCCCCAATCCCTACGCCTTTGATGTTGACCGCCCATCAAAGTATAGTTTCCAAACTTGGCTGTCATCTGGGACTGCTTCTTCAACTAAATTAACCTCTTCCTCTGGCAAATATGTATTCCAAGATTCATACTTATCATAAACCGGGTTTTGTGCCAGATGATCAGCCAAAGCTTGTGCCGTCATGGCAGTACAAATGACATAAACAATATCAAATTCTGTGAGCAGGATTTGCTATTTTTCCAATCTACCAGTTGGCATTGGCTTCTGAAAGATGTATTTCAGGGGATCCATTCGGGATATGAGGTAAGTCGTATAGGCCAAAAGATAATGCCTAAGCTTCTGAGCGACCCGGGTTAAGGCACAACATGTTCTTTCCAAAAGAGTATATTTGACCTCATAAGTGGTGAACTTTTTGCTCAAATAATAGATTGCTTGTTCCTTTTTGCCTGTGGCATCATGTTGACCCAAAACACAACCAAAGGAACTATCCATTACTGACAGATATAAAAATATAGGCCTACCAGGTTCCGGTGGAACCAAAACAGGGGGATTTGACAATTATTTTTTGATCTTATCAAAATCTTTCTGGCACTCATCTGTCCACTTGATAGCGGCGTTCTTTTTCAACAACTTGAAAATAGGCTCACATGTGGTTGTAACCTGCGGAATGAACCTGCTGATGTAGTTCAACCTCCCGAGTAAACTCATGACTTCTTTTTTATTCTTTGGGGAAGGAAGCTCTCGAATGGTCTTTATCTTTGAGGGATCCAACTGAATGCCCCTTCGACTAACAATAAAACCGAAAAGCTTCCTAGAAGGAATTGCAAATGCACATTTGGCTGGATTAAGTTTGAGATTGTACCTTCGTAGCCTTTCAAAGAACTGTTTCAAGTCTTGCATGTGTTCATCTTGTGTTTTGGACTTAATGACATCAACATAACACTTCAATCTCTTTGTGCATCATGTCATGGAATATGGTAGTCATGACCCTCCTGTATGTTTCCCCTGCATTCTTCAAACCGAATGGCATGATTCTATAACAATATGTTCCCCATGGCGTTATGAAGGCGGTCTTTTCTGCATCTTCTTCATCCATCAGAATTTGGTGATATCCGGCGTAACAATCCACAAAAGATTGGATCTCATGTTTAGCACAATTGTCAACAAGGATATGGATGTTGGGTAAGGGAAAATTGTCTTTTGGACTTGCTTTGTTTAAATCCCTATAGTCAACACAAACTCTGATTTTCCCATCCTTCTTTGGAACCGACACAACATTTGCTAACCATGTAGTGTATCAGACGACCCTGATCACATTTGCACTAGTTGCTTCGTGATTTCTTCTTTGATTTTATCACTCATGTATGTCTTAAACTTCCTTTGTGTTTGTTGGATTGGTGGAAAATTAGGATGTGTGGGAAGTTTATGAACCACTAAATCAGCACTCAAACCCGGAATGTCATCATACGACCAAGCAAATACATCTCTATACTCGAACAAAACTTGAATTATGGCATCTCTTGTCTTTTGTTCAGTATGAATGCTTATTTTTGTTTCTCTGGTTTCTTCAGGACTTCCCATGTTAATTGCCTCCGTTTTATTTAAGTTAGGCTTAGGCTTATTCTCAAATTGATCCAATTCCCTTTTTATTTCCTTTAAAGCCTCATCTTCATCATACTCAACTTCTTGATTCATTATTTCGAGATTAGACAGCTTTTTAAGACCTAGGCATGAATTCCGCGTGCATGTCATGTTTTTAAAGCCAGCATTAACAAAATTGAAAATGATAAGAATTAACAAAAATTAGGGGAAGAAGAAAAGAAAAAATTTTACTATGAAACTGGAACTTCATTTCATTGAATTTGAAAAGATAGAAGGATTAACATCAAAGCAAAGCAATTAAACTAAAATATCTGAATTACAACCCTTAAAATAATCCAGATACAGAAAAAGCAGCAAAACAGACTACCACGACTCCTTCCTGATGGGAAGAGGAGTTGCTTCCCAGTTGTTGAGCGAGGTATCTGGACCAATCAGTTGAACACTTGCACGGCTAGGGCCCTCGCCAACTTGAACCATATTGATCTCATAAAACATATCCTTGAGACCCTGGCAGACTTCAACAATGTCATCCTGAGTAGAAATATTTTGGCCTTCTTCAAAATGTGGCTTGACAAAAGAGTAGGCAATGTGAGGGATTGGTTTGGACAAATTCCAACCATTCTTTTTGCGGGCCTTGGCTCTATCTATGTCAGCCAACGTTGGTTTAAAACCCAAACCAAAGTATCTTTCTTCAAAAATGGAGCAATAGAGTTCACAATTCCCTGAAGAGAGGATCCTAATCCTTTTCCTGGTTCATAACCGTTCCTTAACATCAGCGAAGCTACCATCATAGATGTGGCTGATAGACGGGGATGCTGAATTGGTTTTCCTTCTTCCACTCGGTCAACTTCAATCACCTCAAATGCTTGATATATGATGGATTCACATCCTTCCTTGGCCTCGATACATGGAATGGACGGGTCATTATAGACGGATGAGTCGTCCTCCCCATGAACAACAATTTCTTGCCTGTCATACTCGAACTTGACCATTTTATGTAGGATGGATGGTACAACTCTGACCATATGGATCCACGGCCTTCCCAGAAGAAAATTATAGGAAGTTTTCATACCTAAAACTTTAAATACAATGTTAAAATCAATCGGGTCAATTGTCATGGTGAGTTCGATCTCCCCAATAGTGTCTCTTCTTAAACCATCAAAAGCTCTGATGCTGACGCTACTAGTTCAAATTCTGTTAGTGTCAATGTTCAGCTGTTGTAGAGTAGAAATAGGGCATACATCTACACTTGAGCCTCCATCAATCATGACTCCTTTTACGTAATGCCCTTCACATTTGAACATAAGATGCAAAGCTTTATTGTGCCCAGCCCCTTCCTCATGAAAATCATCATCGCTATAAGAAATCTTATTCACTTCAAAGAATCTTTCAGCCATTCTTTTCAAGTTGATTCATCGTTGTCTTTTCTGAGACATATGCCTCGTTCAAAGTTTTGATCAACACACGACGATGTTCTTCTGAGTGCAAATGCAGAGATAACAAAGATATTTGAGCAGGGGTTTTCCTTAGTTGGTCAATGATTGAGTAGTCTTGCATTTTCATCTTCTTAAGGAATTCCTCCGCTTCTTTTTCTGTAACGGGTTCTTTCACTGGCAAGTGACTTTCCCTAGCTTGCTTAGCTTTTCTCAATTCCTCTGGCGAGTAGCACCTTCCATAGCGGGTCAAGCCCCCCATTTCATCTACTTCTTCAACTATCTCTTTTCCTTTGTATGTCATGACAGTCTTTTTATAGTTCCAGGGAATAGATTTTGTGTTTATCACTGGGAGCTGTGCCGCAGGTCGGATCACAACTGGCTATGTTATATTTCTCAAACCATTATTTGGAACAATCTTTTGAATGCCCCCAGGGATGTAAAGTTTTGTCCCACCAATTGAACCTCAACCTTTTTTGTGCTTCCAGGGACATAGAGAACCGTTTTTCAGAACATAGGTTTGAACTAGAGCTTGCACCTTTCACAATCAACGGTTCCAATTGCGGCGGGCTTACTATCACTTTTGGCCCTTGCCGTATGGTTCCAAAAACCATCTCTGTCTTGCCAAACTGCTTATAATCCACATCATCACAAATCATCCTAATAAAATGTGTATTATCATGAGTTGGGAGTGGATTGTTTGTGATATTAGGAGTGTCCTCATTGTTCGTCACCACAATTGCCTTTGCTTCAATCAAATTTTTAATGGCTTTCTTTAATGTCCAACAATTTTCGTTCCTATGACCTTGGGTGTTAGAGTGATACTCACATCTTGCATTTGAGTCAAAACCTTTTGAATTTGGATTCAATAACGCGGCATGACAGATTCAATAAACTTCAATTGCATCAATTTTCGAAATAGGCTTGTATACGATTCTCCAATTGGGGTGAACTCTTTCTTTGGCTCCTCCTCTCTCACATATCCTTGTCGGGGACGAGGATTATATGATGCCTGAAAATTCGGGCGAAGTTGACAGGAGCCTTGTGGGATCGGTGCCCGCCATTGCTGGTGATTGGGAGGCCTAGCATAAGCCTTAGCATTAAACACTATGTATTGTTGTGAAAGAACTGAGTATCCGGGACCCTGAGGTGGACAGTAGTGTTGAGGAGAATTGGATTGTCCTTGTTGGAACTGCACATAAGAAGGAATTACCTCTCTTTGAACTTATCTGAACCCAGATGCCTCATGGATCCTTCCTCTTTCTTTTTCCGATTTCCGAAACTGCCTGACCCACTTTGAATTGCTTTTGTGGTTGCCTTAAAGGCTGCCTGACTTTTGCCCGATTTCATGCCATTCTCAACTATTTCACCAATCTTAATCGCTTCAGCGAAAGGTTTACCAATGGCGACCAACATATAATGGAGGTAATCAGGATCCTGCGCTTGGAGAATATAGTTAATCATTTCTGCCTCTTTCATTGGTGGTTTGACCCTAGAAGTCTGCTCTCTCCACTTGATTGCATATTCTCTGAAGATTTCTGTTGGTTTCTTCTTTATGTTGACGAGAGAGGAACAGCCTGGCACTATATCGATATTGTACTAAAATTGTTGGACAAAATGTTGAGCTATGTCGTTCCACACATGCCAGTGAGAGATGTCTTGATCTATGAACCATTCTGAAGAAATTCCAGTCAAACTTTCCCCAAAATAAGCCATGAGTAATTCTTCTTTGCCCCCTGATCCCCTTAATTGGTTACAATATCTCTTCAAATGGGTGATGGGATCACCATGCCCGTCATACTTGTAAAACTTGGGGGTCTTGAATCCGAGTGGCAAATGGACATGGGGGAATATGCATAGATTGTTAAATGACACACTCTTGTGGCCTCCCAAACCCTTTATGTTTCTCATGGTTTGTTCCAAGCTCTTCATTTTGTAGTCATTTCCTCTTGTTCCGTATTCTTGTCAGGCTTTTCGATCTCAACTGGGAACATGTTATGAGGAGTATGCTTGTATGGATCTTGAACCTTGAAAGTCAGTTCTGGAGAGTAATATTGAGCATCATGAGCATTCAGTTATAGATCATTGTTGGACTTTTGAGCAAGAGCTGGTTGAGGAACAGTGAAAGTATGGACAATGGGTACAATATGTGGGTCATTTCTGAGGGGTGCGACTGAAGGACGTGGAATGGAAATACTGGGGATAGTGGAAAGGTTAATGCTTGGACTGAATCCAGGTTGGTACAATGGGTTACTCGTTAGGGAGATGGGAACTTGATTTTCAACTGACACATTACGAAGATTATCCGAAGTCCCTATGGGTAGTGGAGGCGGTGCCTGTCCATTCACCCAGGCTTGGTACATCTCCACCAATTGTTGCTTCAACACTCTTACTTCTTCAAACAATCCCGAACTTTGTTTGACCAATTGTCCATGTATATCATCATTATCTGACTCGTTCTCACTGTTGTTTGCCATGCTACTTTTCCCTTTTGATCTCGTGTTGTAAGGGTGAGTTGCCAATTTAAACCACAAACCAACCACCTCTGTTTAACTATATCTTTATAGATGACAAACAACAAACATGTTAGAGTTAGGCATTTTGCAGATATTAATCACACATTGTATGTCATGCACCTAATGCCATTTTCGTTTCTAAATGAGTTTGGAAGGCTTCATGCTTCATCCCGACTTATTGGTTTATTGGTTTTATTTTCACATCTGTAACAAAATGTTGCAGCCATCAAAGTTTCGTGCGCCCAATCTACAACTACTTAAAGCACAAAAAATGGAAGACAGAATCATAGGGACCAAAGTATAATCATCCCCTTTTGAGGTCAGAGCCTCAACTACACCTACCAAGCGGATGTCAATGCGTCCTTCCTGTCACACCTCCATTTTCCACTACCCTCCGGATTGATGAAGGGCAATAAGGGAGCTTTTCCACTTTAAGTAACATTATTCGGATTTGGGATTTATTTTAGTTTTCAGAGTCGCCACCCGGATTTTTGACGATGCTCCGGGACACCGTTTTGTTTTAGAATCACAAACCGAGGAAACTTTGACTCTGTTTTGATTTGTCTGCGACCAAAAATCCGAGTAAGGAATTTTGTTAACCCGAGAGAAGGTGTTAGGCACTCCCGAATTCCGTGGTTCTAGCACGGTCGCTTAACTATTAATATTTGGCCTAAATTGTCCGATTATTTATATATTTTAGCATATTGTGCATTTAGCCGTTTTAATTTTCAACCGCTTTTAATATTTATGGATTTATCCTGAAACAAGTCACGATGGAGTGTACTTGTTTTTCTTTTGGACACATTATAACTACGCTACATGAAATGCATTTGTAATTACAACATGTGATTTTTATTATAATTTGAAGTTGAAGACGGGGACATGAGTTGTCGCTCCCGAGTGTAGGTTATGGTAGCTTTGGTATAATATTTGATTTTTTATCAAGTTTCAAGCTAAAGGTCTTGTTCTTCCTAAAAGACTGCCTAAATGATGTTCACTAAAGACGACATGTTTCGGGCTATGGCCATATTTTATCCCCAGACTGTTTCAACTCTTTTGGCCAATCCTAATCGTGGCTAGTTTACAAAAAAAAGGATAGGAAACTACGCATCTATAATGAAAGTCATGCCATCATATAGAGAGAGTCCAAATATTATTTGCAAATCATTTATTTAAACAGTCAAATGAGAATATATAACTATGGTGCGGTCTTTAAAAGATTCCTAAACGAATTAAATTTATGCTATTTAATTTCATATCTACTGAACTTTATTTGACGGTTTTGCACACGTTACAGTATTTGCAAACCCAGAAAATTCCAGAACATATAAGGCGAATGGAAGAGGCAGATTTCTATTTACATTTTTTCTTAAGCATTACTGGATATAAGGTGTTTATAAGCTTCATACGAGCGCCTTTGAACCATAAACTTTATACCTATTCACCAGACAGTTTGAAAGCTAAGATTTTTTCCTTTTTTGTTATCTTTTGTAAAATCGCAGGAATTTTTGTGAAGAAAAGCAAGCATTTTTTCAAATCTGAAGCTCTCAAGATGAAATCTTTTAATCACACATTTATATTGAGGTTTTACAAAAAAAAAGGGAAGGGGTTTTTGACCATAAACAGATAATAACAGTAATTATCAAAAGGAAAAGCTGACTTAGCTTTATGAAATAGAAAAGACATAAACCAAATGTAATTTTAGTTCAGTCCGTTCTTTACAGCTGATGCATAAGAAAATTAATTTATTACATCCTTGTTTTCTACTGTACATTCCCAATAGTAAATGTAAATATAACCCAAAAGAATGGTGTAGATTCATTGTTGCTTTTGTGTGAGCTAATAATCCATATTATTCTGGCTATTTTTCTTAGCAACCGGGCGACTGACTTGATAGACACATTCCTTAGGCATTTCTTAAGACATGATTCTGACCATTTATTGGGTTCAAATTCATGTCCTAATACCTTTGTAACGATAATCTAATTACTCTACAACTGTTTATGCATTATTATTGGGTGAATCTGACCATGAATGGGTCAAACTTTCCATCTCATAATGACACATTAAACTAAGTTTAGATCTCTATAGATACTTGTTATCTGAGTCCCTTTACTGATCAAAAGGACACAAATAAAAGCATTTTAACTACCAGTCCAAAATTGCTGCTAGGACAGTAATACCAATAGATTTCTTGAGCATTTGCAGGATGAGTCGTACCATAAAGAGGTTTGACCCAACCTTGATGATGTTCTTGCATCATTTTTGACAGAATAGGTTCTTGCCTTTCATGGACTGAATCTGACCATGGAAAGGGGTCAGATTCAACTCCATAAAGGTCCTATTCATCTCATAATTGTTCTGTGATTTTTGATTCTTTGGGCATTCTGGAGAAGGTGAATCTGACCATTTGAAGGGTTCAGATTCCTTACTCTCAAGCCACTGTTGGTACCCATTTTTGTACCCTTAAGGGGTAACAAACTATTGTTTAAGCACCTAAGATGGGGTGAATTTGACCATTATAGAGGGTCAAATTCATCTACCCTAGTGCTGTTTCATAACAATATTTAGATATTTAAACCTAAACCAGACCAGAATTTAAGCATCTTTATAGGATGAACTTAACCATTAGAGGTTAAGTTCATTACCCTTTGATGCTATTTTCCAACCCAAACATTGATTGCACAATCATATAACAGACAGTTCTAAAACAGACTTATGTAAAATTCAGAGATTTAGAAAAACTGAACAAACATAATGTGTTGCTCCCCACATCTAAGTGTATATAGAAACAGGTCTAAACAGATAGAAGTACAGATTCATGGAGGAAGGGCAAACC
>ML361965.1:0-16351 GCA_005239505.1 Nicotiana paniculata | reverse complement strand
TAACTTGATCATTTCGAAGCATTGGTTATGAATCCTTGGGTTTTATTTGATGTCCCGGACAAATATCATGCGATTCGGTACCGGCTACGTACCAAGGCGTCCGACCTAGACCATGGAAGGCGATAATGCAGGCACGACTTGGCGGAATTCTAGTTTAATTACCATAAAATTCAAAAAAATGTAACTTTATCCTTTCGAAGAGTTGGTTATAGTTTCTTGGGTTGCATTTTATGTCTCGGAAAAATATCACGCGATCCAGTACCGGATCCATACCAAGGCATCCGGCCTGGACCATGGATGGCAATAATACAGGCACGATTGGTTGAATTCCAGTTTAATTGCCATAAAATGCCAACAAATGTAATTTGATCATTTAGAAGTTTTGGTTATGGTTCCTTGGGTAATATTTGATGTCCCGGACAAATATCACGCAATTCAGTACCAGCAATGTACCACGGCATCCGGCCTGGACCATGGCAGGCGATAATACAGGCACGACTGGCGCAATGCCAGTTTAATTGCCATAAAATGCCAACAAATGTAATTTGATCATTTAGAAGTTTTGGTTATGGTTCCTTGGGTAATATTTGATGTCCCGGACAAATATCACGCAATTCAGTACCAGCAATGTACCACGGCATCCGGCCTGGACCATGGCAGGCGATAATACAGGCACGACTTGGCAGAATTCCAGTTTAATTTCAATAAATGCAAAAAAATGTAACTTGATCATTTCGAAGTTTTGGTTATGGTTCCTTGGGTCATATGTTATGTCCCGGACAAATATCATGTGATTTGGTACCGGCTACGTACCACAGCGTCCGTCCTGGACCATGGCAGGCGATAATACAGGCACGACACTGCGGAATTCAAGTTTAATTGCCAGAATATGCAGAAAAATGTAACTTGATCATTTCGAAGAGTTGGTTATGGTTCCTTGGGTTGTATTTGATTTCCCGAAAAAATATCATGTGATCCGGTACCGGCTCCATACCAAGGCATCCGACCTGGACCACGAATGGCGATAATACATGCACTACTGGTGGAATTACAGATTAATTGCCATAAAATGCCAAAACATGTAACTTGATCATTTCGAAGCGTTGGTTATGGTTCCTTGGGTAATATTTGATATCCCGGATAAATATCATGCGATCTGATACCGGCTCCATACCAAGGCGTCCAGCCTGGACAATGGCAGGCGATAATACATGCACGACTGACGGAATTCAAATTTAATTGCCATAAAATGCCAAAAAAATGAACTTGATCATTTTGAAGCATTGGTTATTGTTCCTTGGGTCGTATTTGATGTCCCGGATAAATATCATGATATCCGGTACCGGCTCCGTACCAAGGCGTCCGGCCTGGACCATGGCAGGGGATAATACATGCACGACTGGCGGAATTCCAGTTTAATTGCCATAAAATGCGAAAAAATGTAGTTTGATCATTTCGAAGCAGTTGGTTATGGTTTCGTGGGTCTTATTTGATGTCCTGGAGAATTGTCATGCGATCCGGTACCGGCTTTGTATCAAGGCGTCCGGCCTGGACCATGGCAGGCGATAATAGAGGCACGACAGGCGGAATTTCAATTTAATTGCCATAAAATGCCAAAACATGTAACTTGATCATTTCAAAGCATTGGTTATGGTTCCTTGGGTTGTATTTGATCTCCAGGAAAAATATCATGCGATCCGGTACCGGCTCCGTAACAAGGCATCCGGCCTGGACCATGGCAGGCGCTAATATAGGCACAACTTGCGGAATTCCACTTTAATTGCCATAAAATGCCAAAAAATGTAACTTGATCATTTCAAAGCGTTGGTTATGGTTCCTTGGGTTGTATTTGATCTCCAGGAAAAATATCATGCGATCCGGTACCGGCTCCGTACCAAGGCGTCCGGCCTGGATCATGGCAGGCGATAATACAGGCATGACTGTCGGAATTCCTGTTTAATTGCTATAAAATGCCAATAATTGTAACTTTATCATTTCAAAGCGTTAGTTATGGTTCCTTGGGCCATATTTTGTATCCCGGACAAATATCATGTGATCCAGTACCGACTCCGTTCCAAGCCGTCCGGCATGGTTCATGGCAGGCGATAATACATGCACGATTGATATCCCGGACAAATATCACGCGATCTAGTACCTGCTCGTACCAAGGCGTCCGGCCTGGACCATGGCAGGCGATAATACATGCACAACTAACGGAATTCCAGTTTAATTGCCATAAAATACCAAAAATGTAAATTGATCATTTCGAAGCGTTGTTTATGGTTCCGTGGGTCATATTTGATGTCCCGGAAAAATATCATGCCATCCAGTAACGGCTGTGCACCAAGGCGTCCGGCCTGGACCATGGCAGGTGATAATACAGGCACGACTGGCGGAATTCCAGTTTATCTGGCATAAAATGCCAAAAATGTAACTTAATCATTTCGAGGCGTTGGTTATGGTTCCTTGGGTCGTATTTGATATCCTGGACAAATATCATACGATCTGGTACTGGATCCGTACCAAGGTGTCAGGCTTGGACCATGGTAGGCGATAATACATGCAAGACTGACGGAATTCCAGTTTAATTACATAAAATGCCAAAAAATGTAACTTGAGCATTTTGAAGAATTGGTTATGGTTCCTTGGGTTGTATTTGATGTCCCGAAAAAATATCATGCGATCCGGTATCGGCTCCATACGAAGGCATACGGCCTGGACCATGGATGGCGATAATACATGCACGACTAGCGGAATTCTAGTTTAATAGCAATAAAATGCCAAAAGATGTAACTTGATCGTTTCGAAGCGTTGGTTATGGTTCCTTGGTATTATTTGATGTCCCGGACAAAGGTCATGAGATTTGGTACTGGCTCCATACCAAGGAGTCCGACCTGGACCATGGCTGGCGATAATACAGGCATGATTGGCGGAATTCAAGTTTAATTGCCAAAAAATGCCAAAATATGTAACTTGATCATTTCGAAGCGTTGGTTATGGTTCTTTGGGTCATATTTGATGTCCAGGAGAAATATCATGTGATGCGGTACCGGCTCTGTAATAAGGAGTCCGACCTGGACCATGGTAGGCGATAGTAGAGGCACGATTGGTGGAATTTCAGTTTAATTGCCATAAAATACCAAAAAATGTAACTTGATCATTTAGAAGCGTTGTTTATGGTTCCTTGTGTCCTATTTGATGTCCCGGAGAAATATCATGCTATCCGGTACTGGCTCTATACCAAGGCATCCAGTCTGGACCATGGCAGGTGATAATATAGACACGAGTGGCGGAATTCCAGTTTAATTGCCATAAAATGCAAAAAAATGCAACCTGATCATTTCGAAGCATTGGTTATGGTTCCTTGTGTCGTATTTGATGTCCCAGAGAAATATCATGCCACAATCCACGCTGGTCCACGCCCCGAGTAGATCGGCGGACCGACTCAACAGCATTCCACATCCGACCGGGGCGCATCGGCGGCCCCTATCCGCTTCCCTCCTGACAATTTCAAGCACTCTTTGACTTTCTTTTCAAAGACCTTTTCATCTTTCCCTTGCGGTACTTGTTCACTATCGGTCTCTCGCCCGTATTTAGCCTTGGACGGAATTTCCAGTTTATTTGCCATAAAATGCAAAAAATGTAACTTGATCATTTTGAGGCGTTGGTTATGGTTCCTTGTGTCGTATTTGATGTCTAGGACAAAGATCATGAGATTTAGTACTGGCTCCGTAACAAGGAGTCCGACCTGCACCATGGTAGGCGATAATACAGGCATGACTGGCGGAATTCAAGTTTAATTTCCAAAATATGCCAAAATATGTAACTTGATCATTTCGAAGCGTTGGTAATGGTTCCTTGGGTCATATTTTATGTACCGGACAAATATTATGTGATTCGGTATCGGCTACGTACCACGGCGTCCGGCCTGGACCATGGCAGGCGATACTACTAACACGACTGACGGAATTCCAGTTTAATTGCCATAAAAAGACAAAAAATGTAACTTGAAAATTTTGAAGAGTTGGTTATGGTTCCTTGGGTTTTATTTGATGTCATATAAATATATCATGCGATCCGGTATCGGCTCCATACCAAGGCATCCGGCCTGGACCGTGGTAGGCGATAATAGAGGCACGACTGGCAAAATTCCAATTTAATTGCCATAAAATGCCAAAACATGTTACTTGATCATTTCCAAGCGTTGGTTATGGTTCCCTCGGTCATATTTGATGTCCCGGATAAATATCATGCAATCCAGTACCGGCTCCGTACCAAGGCGTCTGGACAAGACTATGGCAGGCGATAATAGAGGGACGACTGGCGGAATTCCTGTTTAATTGCCATAAAATGCCAAAAAAATATAAGTTGATCATTTCGAAGCTTTGGTTATGGTTCCTTGGGTCGTATTTGATGAACTGGATAAATATCATGCTATCCAGTACCGGCTCCGTGCCAAGGCGTCCGGTCTGGACCATGGCAGGCGATAATACAGGCACGACTTGCGAAATTCCAGTTTAATTGCCATAAAATGCCAAAAAATGTAACTTGATCATTTCGAAGCATTGGTTATGGTTACTTGGGTCGTATTTGATGTACCTGACAAATATCATGCTATCCGGTACCGACTCTGTACCAAGGCGTCCGTCCTAGACCATGGCAGGCGATAATACAGGCACGACTGGCGGAATTCCAGTTTAATTGCCATAAAACGCCAAAAAATGTAACTTGATCATTTCGAAGCATTGGTTATGGTTCCTTCGGTCGTATTTTATGTCCCGATCAAATATCATATGATACGGTACCGGCTCCGTACCAAGGCGTCCGGCCTGGACCATGGCAGGCGATATTACATGTAGGACTAGCGGAATTCCAGTTTAATTGCCATAAAACGCCAAAAAATGTAACTTGATCATTTCGAAGAGTTGGTTATGGTTACTTGGGTGGTATTTGATGTTCCGAACAAATATCATAGGATCTGGTACCGACTCCATACCAGGGTGTCCGGCCTGGACCATGGATGGCGATAATACATGCACGACTGGCGGAATTCCAATTTAATTGTCATAAAATGTAACTTGATCATTTCGAAGCGTTGGTTATGGTTCCTTGGGTCATATTTTATTTCCCAGACAAATATCATGCGATCCGGTACCAGCTCCGTACCAAGGCGTCCGGCCTGACCATGGCAGGCGATATTACAGGCACGACTAGCGGAATTCCAGTTTAATTGCCACAAAATGCCAACAAATGTAACTTGATCATTTCGAAGAGTTGGTTATGGTTACTTGAGTCGTATTTGATGTCCCGGACAAATATCATGTGATCCAATACCGGCTCCATACCGAGGTGTCCGGCCTGAACCATGGATGGTGATAATACAGGCACGATTGGCTGAATTCCAGTTTAATTGCCATAAAATGTAACTTGATCATCTCGAAACGTTGGTTATGGTTCATTGGGTCGTATTTGATGTCCCGAACAAATATCATGAGATCCGGTACCGGCTCCATACCAAGGTGTCCGGCCTGGACCATGGATGGTGATATTACAGGCACGACTGGCGGAATTCCAGTTTAATTTCCATAAAATGTAACTTGATCATCTCGAAACGTTGGTTATGGTTCATTGGGTCGTATTTGATGTCCCGGACAAGTATCATGCTATCCGATACCGGCTCCGTACCAAGGCGTCCGTCCTGGACCATGGAAGGCGATAATACAGGCACGACTGGCAGAATTCCAGTTTAATTGCCATTAAATGCTAAAAAATGTAACTTGATCATTTTGAAGCGTTGGTTATGGTTCCTTGTGTTGAATTTGATGTCCCAGAAAAATATAACGCGATCCGGTACCGGCTCTGTACCAACGCGTCCGGCCTGGACAATGGCAGGCGATAATAGAGGCACGACTCACGGAATTCCAGTTTAATTGCCATAAAATGCCAAAAAATGTAACTTGATCATTTAGAAGTGTTGGTTATGGTTCCTTGGGTCGTATTTGATGTCCCGGAGAAATATCATGCGATCCGGTACCAGCTCCGTACTAAGGTGTCCGTTCTGGACCATGGCAGGCGATATTACAGGCACGACTAGCGAAATTCCAGTTTAATTGCCATAAAATGCCAAAAAATGAAACCCGATCATTTCGAAGCGTTGGTTATGGTTCCTTGGGTCGTATTTGATGTCCCGGAGAAATATCATGCGATCCGGTACCAGCTCCGTACTAAGGTGTCCGTTCTGGACCATGGCAGGCGATATTACAGGCACGACTAGCGAAATTCCAGTTTAATTGCCATAAAATGCCAAAAAATGAAACCCGATCATTTCGAAGCGTTGGTTATGGTTCCTTGGGTCGTATTTGATGTCCCAAACAACTATCATGCGATTCGGTACCGGCTTCGTACCAAGGCGTCCGGCTTGGACCATGGCAGGTGATAATACAGCCACGACTAGCGAAATTCGATTTTAATTGCCATAAATGCCAAATAATGTAAGTTGATCATTTCGAAGCGTTGGTTGTGGTTCCTTGGGTCGTATTTGATTTCCCGAAAAAATATCATGCTATTTGGTAACGTCTCCATACCAAGGCGTCTGGCCTGGACCATAGCAGGCGATAATACATGCACGAATGGTGGAATTCCAGTTTAATTTCCAGAAAATGCTAAAAATGTAACTTGATCATTTCGAAGCGTCGGTTGTGGTTCCTTGGGAGGTATTTTATGTCTCAGAGAAATATCTTTCGATCGGGTACCGGGTTAGTACCAAGGCGTCTGGCTTGGACCATGGCAGGCGATAATACAGGCACGACTGGTGGAATTCCAGTTTAATTGCCATAAAATGCCAAAAAAGTAACTTAATCATTTCGAAGCATTGGTTATGGTTCCTAGGGTCGTATTTCATGTCCCGGAAAAATATCATGCTATCCGGCACCGACTCCGTACCAAGGCGTCCGGCCTGGACCATGGCAAGCGATAATACATGGACGACTAGCGGAATTCCAGTTTCATTGTCATAAAATGCACAAAAATGTAACTTGATCATTTCTAAGCGTTGGTTATGGTTCCTAAGGTCGTATTTGATGTCCCGGACAAATATGATGCAATCTGGTACCGGCTCCGTACCAAGGCGTTCCATCTGGACCATGGCAGGCGAAAATACAGGCACGACTGGCGGAATTCGAGTTTCATTGTCATAAAATGCCAAAAAATGTAACTTGATCATTTCGAAGCATTGGTTATGGTTCCTAAGGTCATATTTGATGTCCAAGACAAATATCATGCGATCCGGTACCGGCTCCATGCCTAGGCGTCCGGCCTGGACAATGGCAGGCGATAATATAGGCACGACTGGCGGAATCCGAATTTAATTTCCATAAAATGCCAAAACATGACACTTGATCATTTTGAAACGTTGGTTATGGTTCCTTGGGTCATATTTGATGTTCCGGATAAATATCATGCGATCCGATATCGGCTCCGTACCAAGGCATCCGACCTGGACAATAGCAGGCAATAATACAGGTACGACTGGCGGAATTCCAGTTTTATTTCTATAAAATGCCAAAAAATTTAACTAGATCATTTTGAAGCGCTGGTTATGGTTCTTTGGTTCGTATTTGATGTCTCAAAAAAATATCATGAAATCCGGTACAGGTTCCGTACCAAGGCGTCCGGCCTGGACAATGGCAGGCGATAATACAGGCACGACTTGCGGAATCCCAGTTTAATTGCCATAAAATGCCAAAACATGTAACTTGATCATTTCGAAGTGTTGTTTATGGTTCCTTGGGTCGTATTTGATGTCCCAGATAAATATCACATTATCCGGTACCGGCTCTATACCAATGCGTCCGGCCTGGACCATGGCAGTATATAATACAGGCACGACTGGCGGAATCCCAATTTAATTGCCATAAAATGCCAAAAAATGTAAATTGATCATTTCGAAGCGTTGGTTATGGTTCCTGGGGTTGTATTTGATGTCCCAGAAAAATATCATGCTATCCGGTACCGTCACCGCACCAAGGCGTCCGGCCTGGACCATGGCAGGCGATAATACAGGCACGACGCGGAATTCTAGTTTAATTTCTATAAAATGCCAAAAAATGTAACTTGATCATTTTTAAGCGTTGGTTATGGTTACTTGGATTGTATTTGATGTCCCGAACAACTATCATGCGATTCGGTACCGGATTCGTACCAAGGCGTCCGACTTGGACCATGGCAGGTGATAATACAGGCACGACTAGCGGAATTCGAGTTTAATTTCCATAAATGCCAAATAATGTAACTTGATCATTTCGAAATTTTGGTTATGGTTCCTAGGGTAATATTTGATGTCCCGGATAAATATCATCTGATTCGCTATCGGCTCCGTACCAAGGCGTCCTACCTTATAAATGGCAGGCGATAATACAGGCACGACTGACGGAATATCAGTTTAATTTCCATAAAATGCCAAACATTTAACTTGGTCATTTCGAAGCGTTGGTTATGGTCCTTGGGTAGTATTTGCTGTACCGGACAAATATCATGCGATCCGGTACCGACTCCGTACCAAGGCGACCGGCCTGGACCATGGCAGGCGATAATACAGGCACGAATGGTGGAATTCTAGTTTAATTGCCACAAAATGCTAAAAAATGTAACTTGATCATTTCGAAGCGTCGGTTATGGTTCCTTGGGAGGTATTTGATGTAGCGGAGAAATATCATGCGATCAGTTACTGGCTTAGTACCAAGGCGTCCAGCCTGGACCATGACATGCGATAATATAAGCACAACTGGCAGAATTCCAGTTTAATTGCCATAAAATGCCAAAAAAAGTAACTTGATCATTACGAAGCGTTGGTTATGGTTCCTTGGGTCGTCTTTCATGTCCCGGACAAATATCATGCTATCTGATACCGGCTCCATACCAAGGCTTCCGGCTTGGACCATGGCAAGCGATAATACAGGCACGATTGGCAGAATTCCAGTTTAATTGCCATAAAATGCCAAAAAATGTAACTTGATCATTTCGAAGCGTTGTTTATGGTTACTTGGGTCGTATTTGATGTCCCGGATAAATATCATATTATCCGGTACCGGCTCTGTACCAAGGTGTCCGGCCTGGACCATGGCAGTAGATAATACAGGCACGACTGGCGGAATCCCAGTTTAATTGCCATAAAATGCCAAAAAGTGAAAATTAATCATTTCGAAGTGTTGGTTATGGTTACTTGGGTCGTATTTGATTTCCCAGAAAAATATCATGCTATCCGGTACCGACTCCGTACCAAGGCGTCCGGCCTGGACCATGGCAGGCGATAATACAGGCACGACTGGCGGAATTCCAGTTTAATTGCCATAAAATGCCAAAAAATGTAACTTGATAATTTCGAAGCATTGGTTATGGTTCCTTGGGTTGTATTTGATGTCCCGGTCAAATATCATGAGATCCGGTACCGGATTCGTACCAAGGCGTCCGGTCTGGACCATGGGAGGTGATAAATACAGGCACGACTGGCGGAATTCCAGTTTAATTGCCATAAAATGCCAAAAAATGTAACTTGATAATTTCGAAGAGTTGGTTATGGTTCCTTGTGTTGTATTTTATGTCCCATACAAATATAATATGATCCGGTATCGGCNTTTATCATTTCGAAGCGTTGGTTATGGTTCCTTGGGTGGTATTTGATGTCCCGGACAAATATCATGCGATCCAGTACCAGCTCCGTACCAAGGCGTCCGGCTTGGACCATGGCAGGCGATATTATAGGCAGGACTAGCGGAATTCCAGTTTAATTGCGATAAAATGCCAAAAATCTAACTTGATCATTTCGAAGAGTTGGTTATGGTTACTGAGGTTGTATTTTATGTTCCGGAAAAATATCATGGGATTCGGTACCGGCTCCATACCAAGGTGTCCGGCCTGGACCATGGAGCGATAATACATGCACGACTGACGGAATTCCAGTTTAATTGTCATAAAATGTAACTTGATCATTTTGAAGCATTGGTTATGGTTCCTTGGGTCATATCTAATGTCCCGGTCAAATATCATGCGATCCGGTACCATCTCCGTACCAAGGTGTCCGGCCTGGACCATGGCAGGCGATATTATAGGCACGACTAGCGGAATTCCAGTTTAATTGCCATAAAATGACAACAAATGTAACTTGATCATTTCGAAGAGTTGGTTATGGTTACTTGGGTCGTATTTGATGTCCCGGACAAATATCATCTGATCCAGTACCGGCTGCATACCAAAGTGTCCGGCCTGGACCATGGATGGTGATATTACAGGCACGACTGGCGGAATTCCAATTTAATTGCCATAAAATGCCAAAAAATGTAACTTGATCATTTCGAAGCGTTGGTTATGGTTCCTTGGGTCATATTTGATGTCCCAGTCAAATATCATCAATCCTGTACCGGCTTCGTACCAAGGCGTCCGGCCTGGACCATGGCAGGTGATAATACAAGCACGACTGGCGAATTCCAGTTTAATTGCCATAAAATGCCAAAAATGTAACTTGATCATTTTGAAGCGTTGGTTAGGGTTCCTTGTGTTGAATTTGATGTCCCAGAAAACTACCACACAATCCGGTATCGGCTCTATACCAAGGCGTCCGGCCTGGACAATGGCAGGCGATAATAGAGGCACGACTGACGGAATTCCAGTTTAATTGCCATAAAATGCCAAAAAATGTAACTTGATCATTTTGAAGTGTTGGTTATGGTTCCTTGGGTCGTATTTGATGTCCCGGAGAAATATCATGTGATTCGGTACCAGCTCCGTACCAAAGCGTCCGTCCCGGACCATGGTAGGCGATATTACTGGCACGACTAGCGGAATTCCAGTTTAATTGCCATAAAATGCCAAAAAATGTAACCTGATCATTTTGAAGAGTTGGTTATGGTTACTTGGGTCGTATTTGATGTCCCGGACAAATATCATGCGATCCGCTAACGGCTCCATACCAAGATGTCCGGCCTAGACCATGGATGGCGATAATACAGGCACGTCTGGCGGAATTCAAGTTTAATTGCCATAAAATGTAACTTGATCATTTCGAAGCATTGGTTATGGGTCCTTGGGTCATATTTGATTTCCCTGACAAATATCATGCGATCTGGTACCAGCTCCGTACCAAGGCGTCCGTCCTGGACCATGGCAGGCGATATAACAAGCACGACTAGCGGAGTTCCAGTTTAATTGCCATAAAATGCCAAAAAATTTAATTTGATCATTTCAAAGAGTTGGTTATGGTTACTTGGGTCGTATTTGATGTCCCAAACCGATATCATGCAATCTAGTACCGGCTCCATACCAAGGTGTCCGACCTGGACCATGGATGGTGATAAAACAGGCACGACTGGCGGAATTCCAATTTAATTGCCATAAAGTATAACTTGATCAT
Source organism: Nicotiana paniculata (assembly GCA_005239505.1). Classification (NCBI taxonomy): domain Eukaryota; kingdom Viridiplantae; phylum Streptophyta; class Magnoliopsida; order Solanales; family Solanaceae; genus Nicotiana; species Nicotiana paniculata. The sequence continues at coordinate 4,947 of ML361965.1, read as the reverse complement.
TTCGAAGCTTTGGTTATGGTTCTTTGGTCATATTTGATGTCCCGGACAAATATCATGGGATCTGGTACCGGCTCCGTACCAAGGCGTCCGGCCTGTACACTGGCAGGCGATAATACAGGCACGACTAGTAAAATTCCAGTTTAATTGCCATAAAATGCCAAAACATGTAACTTGATCATTTTGAAGCATTGGTTATGGTTCGTTGAGTCGTATTTGATGTTCGGACAAATATCATGCGGTCCAGAACCAGCTCCGTACCAAGGTGTTCGTCCTGGACCATGGCAGGCGATAATACAGGCACGACTGGCGGAATTCTAGTTTAATTTCCATAAAATGCCAAAAATGTAACTTGATCATTTCAAAGCATTAGTTATGGTTCCTTGGGTCTTATTTGATGTCCCGGAAAAATATCATGTGATCCGGTATCGGCTTCGTACCAAGGCGTCCGTCCTGGACTATGGCAGGCGATAATATAGGCACGGCTGGCGGAATTCTAGTTTAATTGCAATAAAATTCGAAAAAATGTAACTTGATCATTTCAAAGCATTGGTTATGAATCCTTGGGTTGTATTTGATGTCCCAGACAAATATCATGCGATTCGGTACCGGCTACGTACCAAGGCGTCCGACCTGGATCATGGAAGGCGATAATCCCGACACGACTTGGCAGAATTCTAGTTTAATTTCCATAAAATGCCAAAAAATCCTGTCGAAGAGTTGTTTATGATTTCTTGGGTTGTATTTGATGTCCCGGAAAAATATTATGCGATCCGGAACCAGATCCGTACCAAGGCGTCCGACATGGACCCTGGATGGCGATAATACAAGCACGACTGGCAGAATTCCAGGTTAATCACCATAAAATACCAAAAAAATAACTTGATCAATTCGAAGCGTTGATTATGGTTCCTTGGGTTGTCTTTCATGTCCCGGAAAAATATAATGCTATCCGGTACCGGCTCCATACCAAGGCTTCCGGCCTGGACCATGGCAGGCGATAATACAGGCACGATTGGTGGAATTCAAGTTTAATTGCCATAAAATGCCAAAAAATGTAACTTGATCATTGCGAAGCGTTGATTATGGTTCCTTGGGTCGTATTTGATGTCCCGGATAAATATCATATTATCCGGTACCGGCTCTGTACCAAGGCGTCCGGCCTGTACCATGGCAGTAGATAATACAGGCACGACTGGCGAAATCCCAGTTTAATTGCCATAAAATGCCAAAAAATGTAAATTGATCATTCGAAGTGTTGGTTATGGTTCCTTGGGTCGTATTTGATGTCCCATAAAAATATCATGCTATCCAGTACCGACTCCGTACCAAGGCGTCCGGCCTGGACCATGGCAGGCGATAATACAGGCACGACTGGTCAAATTCCAGTTTAATTGCCATAAAATGCCAAAAAATGTAACTTGATAATTTCGAAGCATTGGTTATCGTTCCTTGGGTTGTATTTGATGTCCCTGTCAAATATCATGCGATCCGGTTCCAGTTTCGTACCAAGGCGTCCGGTCTGGACCATGGGAGGTGATAAATACAGGCACTACTGGCGGAATTCCAGTTTAATTGCCATAAAATGCCAAGACTATGTAACTTGATCATTTAAGAGCGTTGGTTATGGTTACATGGGTCGTATTTGATGTCCTGGAGTAATATCATGCGACCCGGTACCGGTTCTATACCAAGACGTCCGGCCTGGACCATGGCAAGCGATAATAGAGGCACGACTGACGGAATTCCAGTTTAATTGCCATAAAATGCCAAAAAATATAACTTGATCATTTCAAATTTTTGGTTACGGTTCCTTGGTCATATTTTGATGTCCAGAACAAATATCATGCGATCCATTATCGGCTCCGTACCAAGGCATCTGGCCTAGACCATGGCAGGCGCTAATATAGGCACGAGTGGCGGAATTCCAGTTTAATTGCCATAAAATGCCAAAAAATGTAAATTTATCATTTCGAAGCGTATGTTATGGTTCCTTGGGTCATATTTAATGTTCCGGACAAATATCATGGGATCCGGTACCGGCTCCATACCAAGGTGTCCGGTCTGGACCATGGATGGCGATAATACGTGCACGACTGGCGGAATTCCGACTTAATTGTCATAAAATGTAACTTAATCATTTCGAAGCGTTAGTTATGGTTCCTTGGGTCATATTTGATGTCCCGGAAAAATATCATGCAATCCGGTACCAGCTCCGTACCAAGGCGTCCGGCCTGGACCATGGCAGGCGATATTACTGGCACGACTAGCAGAATTCCAGTTTAATTGCCATAAAATGCCAACAAATGTAACTTTATCATTTCAAAGAGTTGGTTATGGTTACCTGGGTCGTATTCTATGTCCCGGACAAATATCATGTGATCCGGTACCGGCTCCATACCAAGGTGTCCGGCCTGAACCATGGATGGAGATAATACAGGCATGGCTGGCTGAATTCCAGTTTAATTGCCATAAAATGTAACCTGATCATTTCGAAATGTTGGTTATGGTTCCTTGGGTCGTATTTGATGTCTCGGACAAATATCATGCGATCCAGTACCGGCTCCATACCAAGGTGTCCGGCCTGGACCATGGATGGTGATATTACAGGCACGACTGGCGGAATTCCAGTTTAATTGCCATAAAATGTAACTTGATCATTTCGAAGCGTTGGTTTTGGTTACTTGGGTCGTATTTGATGTCCCGGACAAGTATCATGCTATCCGGTACCGGCTCGGTACCAAGGCGTCCGGCCTGGACCAAGGCAGGCGATAATACAGGAACGACTAGCGGAATTCCAGTTTAATTGCCATAAATGCCACAAAATGTAACTTGATAATTTCGAAACGTTGGTTATGGTTACTTGGGTCATATTTGATGTCCCAGTCAAATAACATCGATCCGGTACCGGCTTCGTACCAAGGCGTCCAGCCTGGACCATGGCAGGTGATAATACAAGCACGACTGGCGAATTTCAGTTTAATTGCCATAAAATGCCAAAAAATGTAACTTGATCATTTCGAAGCGTTGGTTATGGTTCCTTGGATCGTATTTGATGTCCCGGAAAAATATCATGTGATCCGGTACCGGCTTCGTACCAAGGCGTCCGGCCTGGACTATGGTAGGCGATAATACAGGCACGGTTGGTGGAATTCAAGTTTAATTGCAATAAAATTCCAAAATATGTAACTTGATCATTTCAAAGCATTGGTTATGAATCCTTGGGTTGTATTTGATGTCCCAGATAAATATCATGCAATTCGGTACCGGCTACGTACCAAGGCGTCCGGTCTGGATCATGGAAGGCGATAATGCAGGCACGACTTGGCAGAATTCTAGTTTAATTGCCATAAAATGCCAAAAAATCCTTTCGAAGAGTTGTTTATGGTTTCATGGGTTGTATTTGATATCCCGGACAGATATTATGAGATCCGGTACTAGATCCGTACCAAGGCGTCCGGCATGGACCATGGATGGCGATAATACAGGCACGACTGGCTGAATTCCAGTTTAATTGCCATAAAATGCCAAAAAATCCTTTCGAAGAGTTGTTTATGGTTCCTTGGGTCATATTTGATATCCCGGACAAATATCATGTGATCCGGCACAGTCTCCGTACCGAGGCGTCCGGCCTAGACCATGGCAGGCGGTAATACAGGCACGACTGGCGGAATTCCAATTTAATTGCCATAAAATGCCAAAAATGTAACTTGATCATTTCGAAGTGTTGTTTATGGTTCCTTGGGTCGTATTTGATGTCCCTGAGAAATATCATGCTATCCGGTACCGGCTCCGTAGCAAGGCGTCCGGCCTGGACCATGGCAGGTGATAATACAGGCACGATTGGCTGAATTCAAGTTAAATTGCTATAAAATGCCAAAAATGTAACTTGATCATTTAGAAGCGTTGGTTATGGTTCTTTGGGTCGTATTTTATTTCCCGGACAAATATCATGCGATCCAGTACCGGCTCCATACCAAGGCGTTCGGACTGGACCATGGCAGGCGATAATACATGCACGACTGGCAGAATTCTAGTTTAATTGGCATAAAATGCCAAAAAATGTAAATTAATCATTTTGAAGCGTTGGTTATGGTTCCTTGTGTCATATTTGATGTCTCGGACAAATATCATGAGATTTGGTACCGGCTCTGCACCCAGGATCCGACATGGACCATGGAAGGCGATAATACAAGCATGACTAGATGATTTCATGTTTAATTGCCAAAAAATGCAAAAAAATGTAACTTGATCATTTCGAAGCATTGGTTATGGTTCCTTGGGTCATATTTCATATCACGGACAATGTCATGCGACCCGGTACTGGCTCCATCCCAAGGCGTCCGGCCTGGTCCATGGCAGGCGATAATACAGGCACGACTGGCGGAATTTCAGTTTAATTGCCATAAAATGCCAAAAATGTAAGTAGATCATTTCGAAGCGTTGGTTATGGTTACTTGGGTCGTATTTGATGTACTGGACAAATATCATGCTATCCGGTACCGGCTCCGTGCCAAGGCGTCCGGCCTGGACCATGGCTGGGGATAATACAGGCACGACTGGCGGAATTCCAGTTTAATTGCCATAAAATGCCAAAACATGTAACTTGATCATTTCAAAGCGTTGGTTATGGTTCCTTGGATCGTATTTGATGCCCACGACAAATATCATACAATCTGGTACCGTCTCTGTACCAAGGCGTCCGTCCTGGACCATGGTAGGCGCTAATATAAGCACGAGTGGCGGAATTCCAGTTTAATTGCCATAAAATGCCAAAAAATGTAACTTGATAATTTTAGAGCGTTGGTTATGTTCCGTGGGTCGTATTTGATGTCCTGGAGAAATATCATGCGATCCGGTACCAACTTTGTACCAAGGCGTCCGACTTGGACCATGGCAGGCGATAATAGAGGCACGACTGACGGAATTCCAGTTTAATTTCCATAAAAT
>MDKI01091606.1:0-14209 GCA_005239505.1 Nicotiana paniculata | reverse complement strand
CTACTCCTTGCACCACTCTAGACCCTGCTGAGATCCTTTCTCCTTTGTTAACCTAATCTTGCTTAACCAATCTGTCCAATTCTTTCGAATTATCCTGTTAGCATTCCCTAAATACCCAAATTCTCTAGCACTATTCACACATTCTGCCTCCTACCGAATAGCCACTAGGATTCCTCGCAGAAACTCGCCAACCACACAACCGCTAACCTACTCATAGGAGATAACCAACCTATGGAATTCACAACTTGACACCTTCCAACAACGCTGTGCTGCACACCCTTTATAACATCAATATCCCATCCTAATCCTGTTCTCATTCACCAACCTGCCCGTCCGTCCACTCCTCATGGACATCTACTAAATGCGCTACAACATCTTCAAATTCACCGCCACATAGCATCCTTCTTCATCCCTAACCACTCCTCTCCGTTGCGTCCAACCTTACGCCAAATAACCAACATTTTAGTTTAAGCTCGTGGACCTAATCACCGTCCACTAAATTCTCAAATCACTCCAACTTCACCTCAAGATAGGCAACTGTCTTACCACGGAACTCATAGGCTACACTGCCACTCTCTCACTTAGTTAAACTCATTCCTTTAATCACTACCTGACTTCCTTCATTGCATGCTTCTCAATTGCAGCCTCAATTCAATATCATCCTCTGTAGCTCTCGAACCAGCAGATCACCACGACTTCAAACTCTCCGAAGATCATCTTCCTCGAGTTGCCTTCATTAGAAATAACCATTCAATTCTGAACCACTACACACCACGATCTCTGAGAACTTCTTCTCCAACACTACTTCACAACACTCTAAACCAATGCAGTTGGATAGCTATAACACTGACGAACTTAACACATGCTATTCGATCAAACAACGATACTACAAAACAGGTGAATACTCCACCTCGCTTGATAACACCAAGTCCCACTACTTATCAACACAACCATACCATTTGTAATCCAAATGCCTTTCCTCTACCGGAACTAAAATACTGAAATACTAGAAATCTCGAAATCATGCCCTGAGAAGACCCCCCTTCAAGCCATTCATCACCCCCGACATATGGGAAAACATCCTACCATCATATCAACACCGCGTGATGACAACATCATAACCACCTGAGCATAGACTCCAGGCTCTTAAAAACACAACTACCGAGCTGAAACAACATATTATCTTTCTGCATGGAAACACAACAGCCCCAACCAACTACGCATGGAAAACATCACGCACGCTATCCGTAGCACCATTTCAATTCCTCAAATTCCTGATTCATAGCAAGCGCTTCGCGACGCGTAAGATTGAGTAGGAAGGAACATAGGCATAAGCCTTAAAGAGTCAAATCGCACGATAAGGAATCAAGAAGGGAAGAACTCCAAACACCCCTGTAGCCTCCCGAAGATAAGTACAGACGTCTCCGTACTGATCCGCAAGACTCTACTAGACGTGCTCATGACTCATGAAACCTAAGGGAACCTAGATCTCTGATACCATGTTGTCACGACCCAAAATCCATAAGGTCGTGATGGTGTCGGACATCACTCTCAGGCACGCCAACACTTAATTAGTTGAAACAAATTCCTGTTTTAACATTTTCGAAATCGTTACCTTTCATTTCATTTCACAACAGATGAATAAATCTTCTTTAATTAAATACGACAAAAAAACAATCCAGTTTAATAAAATACATTCAACACATCCCAAGAACCCGGTGACACAAGTGCATGAGCAATTTCTAAGAATGTATACAATTATACATAGCTTGTCTGAGGTACAATTGGACAAGGACTTTAAAATAAAGTACAAATACATAGGAGGGAGACCCTGTCAGCTGCGGAACGCCTCCGGATGATGAAGCCCGTCTAAGTCTCCAAGTTAGTCACTGCTATGAAGGTACCTGTGCAACAAAATGCACAACAACTGTAGTATGAGTACGAAAACAACGTGTACTCAGTAAGTATCCCGCCTAACCTTAGAGAGGTAGTGACAAGGGGTCAAATTAGACACTTGCTATAAGTCGGATAAATATAATCAAGTGAGGTGCTAAGCCTAATTATCATAATCAATTAATTAATAATCAAAAATAAGAATTATCAATTTATTCCACATTTTACACATAAATCCCTCTTCATTTTAGCTGGCAACTCTAAATGTACTTAGGCCGATAAACATGTATATATCACAGGAAACACGCAACATTTATCATGCAAAAACAAAATGCCGAGGGTCGAATGGCGCGGACCAACAATAATAAATTGTGCACTGTCGAGGGTCAAATGACTCGAACCATAGATGCATCTATCTTCCCCTCTCGCGAATCGATCATGCGACGCGGTTATATATAAATATAAGGTTATCCTGCTCGCGAATCATACATGCGACTCAGGCACCCGTAAATACACATAATCACACAGTGAGTCCATATTTCATCAGGATAATAGTTTCTCAAGAAGTGATAAAATTCTCTTTAGGTGAACATGAAGATAGTATTTAACACATTTGCGGAAATTCATTTGCCAAGTTTGATAAGGTTTCAAATATCACTGATTCATCCGGAACACAATTACGCAAGGAATGATCCATTCTCTTCTCAAATGATTAAGGAAAATAGGTACTGATTTTTCTAAATATTCAATTACTAACTCGATACTATCACCAGGCTAATATCATTGATAAAATCACAAGTACAACAAGTAAGGCATGCTAGTGGGTCATAGACTACCCGGACATGGCATAACAGTAGCTACGCACGGACTCCCGTCACCTCGTGCATACGTAGCCCCTGCAAGTGATAACATATATTCATTTAGTTCACCTATGGGGAAAATTCCCCCTCGCAAAGTTAGAAAGGAGACTTACCTCGCTCCGAAATTCCATAACCGACTTCCAAGCCCTTCCGACGACTCCAACTGACGCCCAATGCCCCAAAACTATCCAAATAACAGTAAACCAATAAAAATATACTCTAATATTCGTAAAAAATTCAAATTATATAATTTCCCAACTCCGCTCAATGAATTGACCAAAATGCCCTCGAGCCCACGTGCCCGGATTCTGAAATTTCTCGAAGATAAACTCTACCCATAGCTTTAGTAGTCCAAATGTACCATTTACTCAATTATTCATGCTCAATTCGTGGCTAAAATCCAATTTACCAAATTTTCTAGGTTTTCTTCACAATTCCCAATTTCCCACAATTTTCATGTCTAATTCCATGTATAAACCTTGTATTCAACTTAAAACATGAAGAAATAACTTACCTTGTGATCCTTGACGAAAATTCCTCCTTGAAGCTCCCCACAATCGCCCATGTCAAGATGAAAATGGGAGAAGAAATGACGAATTCCTGTTTTAAAACATTCTGCCCAGGCCGATATCCGCACCTGCGGTACACCTTTCGCACCTGCGATTCCGCAGATGCGCCCAAACACCCGCACGTGCGGCCTCCTCAGCCCCCAGCCAAAGCTCGCACCTACACCTCACTGTCCGCATCTGCGCCTTCGCAGGTGCAAAAATTACATCGCACCTGTGCTCCCAGCCAAGCCATTAGAATCTCGCACCTATGCCACCAAAGCCGCTCCTGCGGCTACGCATCTGCGGCCCAAGCCTCGCAGGTGCCGTCACACCAGATGACAACAAACTTCAGTTTTCTTCAACTTCAAATATTGATCCGTTAACCACCCGAAATCCACCCGAGGCCCCTGGGACTCCGTCCAATTACATCAACCTGTTCCAAAACATAAGGCGGACTTGATCGAGGCCCCAAATCACATCAAACAATGCCGAAATCACGAATTGCACTAAACTTCAAACTTTTTGAACTTGAAATTTCAAACTTCCACTTCCAATGCTGAAACCTCCGATAGACCCCAAATTTTGCACACAAGTCATATTCGATATTACGAACATGCTCCAACTTCCAAAATCGCTTCCGAACCCGATATCAAAATTTCCACTTCCGGTCGGATTTCTCAAAAACTTTCAAATTTCTATTTTTAGCCAATTGACATCAAAATGACCTACGGACATCTGAATTCACTTCCGATCGCGCTCCCAACTCCATAATCACCATACGAAGCTATTCCGAGGCTCAGAATCCCAAAAGGACATCAATATCACTGAAATGCGCTTCAAGCCAAACTTAGTAAATTCTTTCAAAAATGCTAACTTCCACAATATACGCCGAAATGCTCCCGGGTTATCCAAAACCCGATCCGGACATACGCCCAAGTCCGAAATCATCATACGAACCTGCTGGTACCTTCAGATCCTGATTCCGAGGTTGTTTACTGCAAATTCCAATCTTAACCGATTCTTCCAACTTAAGGCTTCTAAATTGAAAATTTTCCTTCTAATTTAACTCCGACCTTCCTGATTTTCAACTCCGACCATACGCACAAGTCATAATACCTGAAATGAAGTTGTTCATGACTTCCAACCGCTGAACAACGTGCTAGAGCTCAAAACGATCGGTCAGGTCGATACAATCATCCTCGGCCTCATCAATAACATCTATGACCGAGATCTCTTCATATGCATTCGGCAACTTCAAACCCTTACTAGCTTGGAAAGTGACTTCCTCATCATTTACTCGGAACATGATTTCATTTCATTCCGATTCCATTAAAGCTCTTCTCGTGGCAAGGAATGGTCTCCCCAATATGATAGGAATTTCCTTGTCAACCGCACAATCAAGGATAACAAAGTCGGCCGGGATAAAGAACTTCCCCAAATTCACTAGGACATCATCAACAATACCCACGGGTCTCTTGATTATACGGTCGGCCATTTGCAATCTCATACTCGTAGGTCTTGGCAAACCCAGTCCCGCTTGATTGTAGATAGCAAGAGGCATCAAGTTGATGCTAGCCCCATTATCACAAAGTGCCCTTGAAAAATCTCTCAACCCGATAGTACATGGGATGGTGAATGCTCTCGGGTCTTCTTTCTTCTCAACGGTTGTCGTAGAAATAATAGAACTAACTTGGTGAGTCATACTCACCACTTTATTCTTGGTAGATCTCTTCTTGGTTATCAAGTACTTTAAGTATTTGGGAAATACCGACATCTCTTGGGAAGCCTCAAAGAAAGGGATGTTCACCGACAATTTCTTCAAAATATCATAAAACTTCTCGAAATTGCTAATCTACCCTTCTTGCAAGCCTTTGAGGTAATGAAGGAGTAGGTCGAGGAATTGGTGGAGGAGCTTTTGGGTTCTCCTTCACCTTTTATCTTACCTTTTCGTGCCTTGCTTTTTGAACTTTCACCTCTTGGGAGGGCTTCTAACTATCAACAACAACCGGCACTTCAACTCGTGCATCCACTTCTTGCTCAAGATCATCCACTTCAACTACTTCTTCATTTTCATCTTGAAGTACTTTCCCGCCTCTAGTTGTAATAACCATGCAATGAGAAGATAGAATGCTCATGGGTTGACGATTTTATCACTAGGAAGGGTACCTTTGAGCTTGGGATTTTTTTCTCTTGACAAGTCTCGCATTTGCATTTCTAGCTTTTGTATAGACGCGGTATGTGACCCCACGATTTCGGACATGTTTTTCATTGTAGCGTTGCCTCTCTTGATTTTGCAAGATCTTTTCAAGCATTTCTTCCAACTTAGATTCATTTTAAGACCCTCCTTGTAATATTAACCCTTCGGTGGAACATAGGCGTTGGAACTCCGGTTGGCATAATTGCTATTGTTGTTGTTCCAATTACCTTGACTCGACCCACCTTGGTCATTCCGCCAGCTTTGTTGGCCTTGCCCTTGTGGGTTTGTCCTCCATTGATTTTGTTGGCGATACCCACCTTGATAATTATGAACATAGTTAGCCTCTTCGATTTCTTGATTTCCTGTTGGTTGCATGTCTTCCACAACATTTACCTTCTTTGTTAAATTTTCCGTGAACATCTTGGTTAGAGCATCAGTGTTTGTGGCAAGCCCAACAATCAATTGGTCTCTCTCTTGGTTTTCTTTGATCATGTTGATTATATAGGTAGTACCATAATAAATTCCACCACTGGCATCTTCAGAGTGCCATGCTTGATCGTGTTTGGCCATTTTGTCTAGAATCTGTGTAATTCTGGGAAATGACTTGTCCATGAAAGATCCGTCTGCTGCTTTTTTGGCTATGGACTGGGACAATGGATCTAGACCCATGTAAAATTTCTCCATCAAAATAGTATCTGGAAAATCATGGTTCGGTGACCTCACCAAGTACAACTTGAATCGATCCCACACTTCATGTGAGTGTTCTCCTGGTAGTTATTTGAAGAAGAAGATTTTATCTCTAAGTTCAGAATTCTTGCTCCGTGGGAACCACTTGGACAAGAAGGCACAAACAAGTTCAGGCCAAGAAGTGATAGATTTAGGAGGTAGATTTTGAATCCACTTTCTTGCCTCTCCGGTCAATGAATATTTGAACACCCGCAATCTCAAGGCCTCATCTATCACATTGTTCTGTTTATGCATGGCGACACACCCAAGAAATTCCTGAAGTGTTGCATTGGATCATCATATGTAGAGTTCCTGAATAATCCTTCTGCCTTAAGCATTAGGATTAACCTGTGCTCTACTTTGAATGTGGCAGCTTCAACCCGTGGATGGAGAATATCGTTGGTGTCATCAATGTACTCCTCAATGTCCGCAAAGGCATTCTCCTCTTCATCATAGTCCGCCATTATTACCTAGAACACCAAGAAAAACAAGCAAAGTGTGATGGAATAGAAAAGATATAAAGTAAAGTGCACACTAATTAATAATTTCAAAATCGTATTCCTCGGCAATGGCGCCAAAATTTGATACGCTCAAATTACACCTTAAAATAGTGTAAAGAGATCGATGTCAAATATAGTAACCCAACTAGGTTGGGGTCGAATCCCACAGGGAATAGGCGTGAAAAGCTTACTTGAGAAGTGTGAAGCTTAACTTAAATCGTATTTCTATTCCGTTAGAGTAACAAGAGTATTGTAATTGAGTGAACTGGCAACAAATATGATTATACAAGATTGTAATTAATTTGATTAACTAAACCTTGTGTCCCCTTTAATGAAATGTAATTCTATCGGTTATGATATGTTTCTAATGGAAGGTCCTTTTGATATGCAAATGATTCCTAAGTGACTACCCAATATTTTCCAATAGTTGCGTAGTATTTCCCTTTTATGATTTTTCCAAATATAAAAAGAGTTGAAATTAAGAGTAATCAATTTATGCCAAATAAAACCCACTTATTCCTAAGCGATTCTATTAAATAAGGTTTAACGCCTTGAGTCTTTGATATTTACTTCTACCAAACCCTAACCCACTTTTCCAAGTAAAGAAAGAATATAATGGCACTTGTTAATGTTTTCAAACACCAACAATAAATGAAGAATGAGAAATAAATATATATCAATAAACCATTTTATATATATTCAATGTTAAATATCCATTAACATTACACCCATTTAGGGTCCACAACCTTAGTATTTAAAGCTAGCTACACATGATAAAATACAAAAAGATGAGAATATTAAATGCCATAATGCTTAGAAAGTGCAAGATTCTTCACTCTCAAACTTCCAAAAAATGGGAATATTCAAAGCTAGGAATGTAGCTCATTTTTCAGACAAGATACCCCCAAAAGCCCTATTAAATCTATTTATAGTGGGCTAAAAGTCCAGGTCACTTTCGAACAAAAATACCCTTTCAGACAAGTTATGCGTCCGCATATCTGTCATATAACAGACATGCGGTTCTTATTCTCTTCAATTCCATCACATCTTCTCAACCCTAGGTTCCAGGTAGTGATCGCATAGGGATTATGCGGTCCGCATTGTTGATATGCGACCGCATCTTCCCATCGCATTTCTGATCTTGCAACTTCTATGGAGGTTTGTGATCCATTATGCGGTCGCATAATGGACCGCATTTCCTTCGCTTGGATTGGCTAAACAACCTGTTGTGGTTTGCGGTGTCCTTGAGCATTATGCAGTCCACATGTTTAGTTTGCGGTCTGCATGTTCAGTTTGCGATCACATTTTGTCTTCTTCTTTCTCTTTTGCGGCTTTTTGATTTCATTTCCATGTTCTTGGGTCCTCAAGCCTCATGCACTGCAAAACATCAAAATTACATAAGTATAACGGACAATTGCATTTGAAATGAGCTAAAATCTAAGCAATTGGTATTATATGTGCCGAAATTCTCTGGCACATCAAGGTGGTGCCCTGCCCGGGGAAACCTCGGAATGACTTTCACCACGCTGTCGAGGATGACCCTGCGCCGCTTCTATCAGTGATGGATGCGGCGGGCACTTGCTGCCTTTAAAATTAAGTGGGGGATCCTGGAACATTGTGAAGTTATCCCGGCTGGAGGTGATATAGTTCACTTACATCGCCCTGGTAACTGCGCCTTCTATACTTAACCTTTCATCATTGGATATACGCTTCCTCTTACCTCGTTGGCCGCGAACATCTGCCATTTTTATGTGGTGTGCCTGGCCCAGCTTACCCCATACATATAAAAACTTTTTATGATGTTGACAATTTATGCTAAACTAGCCGGCCGTGACGTTTCCCTTCGACACATGATGCATCTCTTAGCTCCCCATTTACAGAGGGGGACTATGTTGAACCTCCGCCATAGGGGCACGAATAGCCTGGCGATCGGAATGGATGACATGACCAATCATCATTTTTGGGATAATTTCTTCTTCGTTCGTACGGAACATCTGGTATCCTACTCTGCTGAGCTCCCTGACACGTGGAATTTTGCCCATGAGTATTCCTTCGCCTCACTTTTTGCTATTTCGATTAATTATTCATGTGTGGTACCTCACTAGATGGTCATTGATTGCTTTCTCATGTTATTTTTGTTGTAGCTGATAGGTCGCCTCCTCCGCTAGTTGATGACATCTGCGAATGGGTGGCTTCGGTTCTATCTCACACCGTAGGTATTCCCGAATGGCGCATTTTCACGAGAGGTTTGGGCGCATAGCTATAGTCAGTAAGTCACTCTATCTCAACCACAACCGCGCTCTTGCCTTGCATCCTACTTCATACTAACGCAGAGTTGCGCTTTGTTTTGATAGGTTTGAGAGGACCAAGAAGGGCGAGAGCTCTCCCGCTAGCGTTTTGTCAGCCGGCGGCTTCTGCCCAGCACATGCCTATAACTTCTACAAGTGAATGCACGGGGAGCTCAGCCAGAGCTGTACATTTGGAGGCTACTCCCCAACAAGTGACTCCGGCTCCAGCAGTTCGCTTTTCAGGCAAGCCTTCTCCCATCGGCAGCGGAGAGGCCCCATCGATAAGGAGGAGGATAATATTAGATGAGTCCCCGGCAGCTGAGACGTCTTTGAGGGGTGACCCCGCTTTGGTGGTTCCCAAGATTGGGAATTGGATTGACCAGGATGCCATGGACTGGCCCGTGGTGGAGGCTCGGGAGGCTAGTGTGTCGGAGGCGTGGGATCTCGAGGAGGCCGTGACTATCCTCGTAGACCCTCATGATCTCGGTAGAACCATGCTCCTCCTTCGGCTAAGGAGAGAGGGAAAGCGTCGTGGTCGAGGACTACGAGACCGAGTCTCACCTCGATCCTGAGGACGTGAGGATGTTCGATGAGGGATTTACCAGGATCGTGGTGATGGCTGAGGGCTCTTCCCGTATTCTTGAGATACCATCGGATCTCAATCTATTACAGGATACAGTTGAGTTGGTGCCACAGTTCGATATTCTTTGTTCTGATGCTGAAAGTGGAGCTCTTCAAGCAATTAGTGATTCTCAGCTGTCGCGTGGTATAACCGCGATGGGCTTAAGGGTAAGTCCCTTTACCGTCTTTTCTTCGTGGACCTTTAATTTTGTTAATCCTTTCTCCCTTTTTTTGTAGACTTACATGCTGGAAGTTGAGAGTACTCGTAGGGCAGAAACGCGGGCCGGAAATTTTTAGAGGATGGTCGAGAAATATCAGCGGTACCGTAGAAGATGCCGTGAGTTGTGAGAGCTTCTTAAAGCGGGTGTTGGTACCCCGTACACCAGGGAGGACTTGGAAAGAAGGGACGGGGACTTGATGGGTTCTATCCGTGGGTGCAGTGAGCTGGAGAAGCAGCTTCATGCCAAGAACGAGGAGCTTGAGGTGGGAAAGGGGGTCGCCGCGGAGTGTGAGGACCTTCAGGCCAGAGTGTGATCGTTGCACGCTGAGCTCGATCAGAGCACCGTCAAAGTGGAGGCTCTAAGTGCAGAATAGGCGCAGAAACTGGCTGAGTTGGAAGGGAAAGTGGTTGTGTTGGAGCAGGCCGAGCGTGCTCGAGAATCGGCTTTGGCAAGGGCAACAGCGCTAGATGACACCATCCCTGTCCTCAGGTCCGAGCACGAGTGTGAGAGGGCGACGGACACACTGAGGGAGGCCAGACTTGAGGAGCGCATCAGTGAGATTAATCAGGAGGCTTCGCATTTGGGAGACCAGGTCGTGGCCCTTGAAGTAGAGAAGGCGCGATTGTTGGCTCAGGTTGAATCTGCCTCTACTTCCGCCCCTCGCCACTTGCATGAGTTTTGGGTTTATGTTGAGGCCCAGTGAGACATATACAAGGATTTGTGGGAAGCGAGAAGTGTTTTTGAGTCCGCCTTTGAAGATGCCCGGGCAAAAGCAAGTGAGGCTCGCATCAATTGTGGGTACGACCCCACAACATCGGAGGTTGGTGAGGGCGTCGATGCTGAGGATGCGCGATGATGATGGGGAGAGCGACGATGGAGGTGACACTGAGTGAGATGTTGTTACAGCTTTAATACTTAGTGTTTTCTTTTTTCCTTTATTTTTTGGGTGTTCTTGTTTGTTTTTGTTTTTTTTTCTTTTTTGTGGGCCCATTCTGGCCTTTTTTTAAGATGTACTCTTTGCGACTATGAATGGAACGATTGCTCAGCCTTGTGTATGTCTTCTTGATTTGTTTTAAATATGCTCTTTTCAATTTCTCGAATCCGACTGTGGTCACTTTGGTCCTGTGGCTTCGGTCGATGCCGAGCTCTAGATTGTTCTCTTATTTGGTTGTTGTTCTTGGTAGGCTACCTGTAAGCCGACCTGGGGACGGCCTTCTACCAGGCGTAAGAAGGTCCACATGAGGTCGAATGTTGATGATTTGAGCGATATCGAATGTTAGTGTAGGGTGTGTGATTCGAGGAGTGTTGCATACTGTTTTGCCCATTCGGTTCACCACGGTTCACTTATGCATTCCGTTCAACGCATGTATTGAGAAGTTCCTCGTCTACCTAGTCCCGTCATTGGTCTATTTAGCGTGGTCAATGGATGGAGCGATGAATATCCTTCTTGAACTTCGAGGTGGCTTCTTTTATTCGTACAGTCGGTTTCTCGTACGTTCGAAAAATATCAGAATTCGACAGTTTTCATTGGGTGACGGCGGATAACCCTGAGGGGGTCTCAACGAGCAAGGTTGAACTAGTGACCCCTTGTAATAGTCGAGCGAGTCAGAGCTTTCTTTTCACTTGGTGACAGCGAATGGCCATGGGGGTGTTATCTCGAACGGGATTGTGATGATAACCCATCGTAAAGCCAAGCGAGGTTGAGCTTTTCTTTAATTTGGCGGCGGCGATGGCCAGTGGCCGCAAAGGTGTTATTCCGAACGAGGTCAGAATGATAACCTACTGTAAATTTGAGCGAGGTCGAGGTTTACTCTGATTTGACGGTAGTCGATGGCTGGTGGCCATAAAGGTGTTATTCCGAACGAGGTCGGAATAATAACCTATTTTAAAGTCGACCGAGGTCGAGCTTTGCTCTGATTTTTTGGCGGCCGATGGCAGGTGGCTATAAAGGTGTTATTCCGAATGAGGTTAGAATGATGACCTATTGTAAAGTCGAGTGAGGTCGAGTTTTACTCTCATTTGTCGGCGGCCTATGGCCGGTGGCCATAAAGGTGTTATTCCGAACGAGGTCGAAATGATAACCTATTGTAAAGTCGAGCGAGGTCGAGCTTTACTCTGATTTGATGTCGGTCGATGTTCGGTGGACATAAAGGTGTTATTCCGAATGTGGTCGGAATGATGACCTATTTTAAAGTCGAGCGAGGTCGAGATTTACTCTGATTTGGCGGTGGCCATAAAGGTGTTATTCCGAACGAGGCCAGAATGATAACCTATTGTAAAGTCTTTTCGTAGGACGTCACTCATCGTTGTGTTACTCACGCATTTACTGTCGTGAGTCCCGTTTTCTTTTGTTGCACTTCCATTGGGGAGTATTACATTTTGCGAGCGAGCCTTAGTTCGCTTAATTTTTCTTTGATTGGGGGATACTGGACCCCTCATCGGTGAGTCCCATCCTGCTTAATCTTTGCTTTTATTGGAGAATATTGAGCGTCCCATGGGCGAGTCCCAGCTTGCTGAGCCTTGGTTTTATTGGAGAATGTGGGCGCCTCATGGGCGAGCCCCAGTTTGCTGAGCTTTGCTTTTATAGGGGAATACTAGGCGCCTCATGGGCAAGTCCCAGTTTGCTGAACTTTGTTTCTACTGGAGAATACTGAGTGCCTCTTGAGCGAGTCCCAGTCCCTTTACTTTGTTTCTATTGGAGAATAATGGACGCCTCTTAGGTGAGTCCCTGTCCCTTTACTTTGTTTCTATTGGAGAATACTGGGCTCCTCTTGATGTCGCATCGAAAGAGTTCATGTCCCTGTTTCGTACTAACAGGAAAAATGTTAGAAGTCAAAACATGAAGTTCTGTTACCTTGGCTAAACCCTCTGCGAGCCGGAGGAAGGAGGGGTTTCTTTGCGTGGCTGCTTGCTCCGCTTTTTGTCCCAACAATGGTTTCAGATCTAGGGGCCTTACTTGGCCTCATCGTGGTTGTGTCCCAGCTTCTCGCAAGTCAGAATCTTTGACACATTTGCTCGTTGGGATATTAAGGCCGAGTACCAGTCTGGGCCGTCAAATATGCACGAATAAGGAAAGCGTGCCATGCTCTGTTCATAAAGGGCCTAGTATATGCGGGTATGGAGATGGGGTGGTGTGTATCTGCTATCTTAAGGGGTCATGCGGTGGGCTACTATCTCATACCCAGGGGTGGAAAAGAAGTCCGCCGTATGACATGCGCATGTTATACGGGATCACGGTTGTGCCAGATGCACGGTGGTCGTGATGCCGCTTTCAGCCTGCATATGACGAGCCCCACTTACTGCCATGCGGAGACCTAACCTAGATTAGATCAATTGTTTTTACCGCTTGCTTTTTACACATATTTTGGTTAGTTTTGAGATCTAGAGGGAACTAAAATTTTGATTAGGAAATCCCCACACGGCGCCAAATTGTTTGCACAAAAATTTTATTGAGCTTTTTGCTAAACCAACTAAAAAAAAGAGATGGAGGGAAAATCCTAACCAAACATAATTAGCTCTAAATCAAACAATATTGAACATGAACGTCAAGTCGAATCAAGTTTATTTAACTCTTTTGATAATTACAAAAGGCGCCTAACAACAATGATAAGCTTACATCTTTGATGCATGGTTTCATGCTCATGAATACAAAGGAAGGAGGAATATCTCTTTGAGGGTATTGGATTGAATATTGTTGAACCAGTTGGGGAGGCCTTTGGGTCTTCTATCTTAGATACCCTTCTTGTTAGGGATCCCCTCTTATTTATATCCACATGCTTCTGTTTATTCAAATGGTCTTTAACATGCGGGTCCTCCGATGGTTATATCCCTTCCCCTGTACTTCACGACGGGCGTTTAGCCATGCAAACCCATCGTTGGCTCGGTATTAGGTATGAACGAAATAGTTGATGGGATCGTACTCTACAATCGTGATCATGGTTTAGTCGACCCCTTACCGCGTCCTTTGGCATTGGTCTCATAGATAGATTTTGACATATACATATATCTGATATCTCCTGAACGAAAAGGTTGCATAAGTGATAAGGAGAAGGACTCCTTACTTGAAGAGAACTCTATCCTAGATAAGAGAGGAGTTAGAAGTTAAAGATAACTAGAACTCTTCCACAAAGGAAGAGTAAAGCATTAGACTTCTAGTTATTTCCAATTCTACTGACTCTATATATTTCAGGTGTTCTCATTTTATAGCTACGCGCAAACGCTGAAGTTAAAAGTAACTTGAGAGCAAAATAGCAAGGCATTTTGCAAGCAATTCTTGTGTGATTAAAGTATGTGAACCTGAAGCAACATGAACCAGATAGAAGAACCAATTCCAAGTATCTGTCTTTTTGTTCTAG
>ML361961.1:0-10855 GCA_005239505.1 Nicotiana paniculata | reverse complement strand
TGTATCCCTATGTACATTAGTGGTAAATGTATATCATGTGTATTTGTGTATATCCATGAAATTCTGTGTTATATACACGATATACAATGTGATATACACAGACGCTCATAAAACCTATGTTTGATATACACTAATGTACACGATATACGTGTGATATGCACATGTCGTTGTTCGACTTTTAAGTCTAATTTTTTACCTGAAACAAGTCTAAATCACATCTAATCTTGCTCAAATTTTGTATATAGCCTAGTTTAAGCGTTTTCAACTAATTTTAATCACACCTACTCGTTCAATCCAACAACAACAAAAAAAAAAAGAAAAATAAAGTTGAACTCTATTTTTTCCTATTTTCTTTTTTTTTTTATTTTTTGCTTATGATTTTCTCTAATGTGAGATCAACTTTACCTTTTCATCACACTGATTTTTGTACATAACTGATAATAATTTTTGCTAAATCATGAGAGAGAAAGATAAGAGATAAAAGAAGAAATATAAAGAGAGACAGGGAGAAGAAAATGAAAAAGATACGTAGAGAAAGGTTTATAGAGAGAGAATAAATGAAAATGTTATAAATAGAACTCTATTTAGAGTGAATGTCTATCTTTTAGAGAGTTCTACTTTGTGGCTAAGTCATTTTTATAATTAAACATTGATCCAAGTTTGCTTTGTGAGATATCCATATTTGCTTCTCATGATTTGACATACAAAAAAAATATACGAATAAATATTAGTATTTTCAGAGAAAAGGAAAAAAAATAAAGTCAAACAATTGATGCAATATTATATTGATGCATGACTGAGCCAATCTAGAATTTACTAAATATTAATTCTACCTTTAAAATATATTTTTGGCGTGATCAGAACAATTTGAATTATAATATGTTCTTTAGAACTTGAAGTTTATTCAGATGGTTATTTTTTTTTTAATCTTCTCTTTGTCAAACTCTTTGTCACAATTCTTTTTGTTTAATCTTTGTGGCAATATTGAATACTAAAATATTTATAATACATAGAAATTCTTATATTTAATGCAGTCTAAGGAAGAATTACGGTACTCAAAACGAATACTAAGCAAACTGATCAATTTGGATACTCTGTTTAAAACGAATACTAAAACTATATTTAATTAAAACAAATAAACTTAATGACTACTACTCATGTAAAGAACTATGATTACATGATGTTTATTCTTTAGAGATGCTTGATAAAGCTCAACCAAATATCTTGGTACACGACAAATATTTGCCCAATGTCCTTTTCCACCGCAACGATAACATTCAGTTTCTGAAATATTTGCCTTTGGCTTTTCATTTTCTCTTTCCACTTTTGGTGGTTATTTTTCTTTTGGAGTGATTAACACCAGAAAATTTTCTTCCTTGTCCACGGCCACGACCACGACCAGGACCATTAATAGGGCCACGACCTTTCCGACGCTTAGCATAATGGGAATACACTTCATCCACTGCAGGCAATGGTGTAGACCCAGTGGGCCGATTTTCGTGATTTCTCATGAGCAAGTCGTTATTTCGTTCAGCCACAAGGAGAAGAGAAATCAACTCAGAGTACTTCTTAAAATCTTTCTCTCGGTACTGTCGTTGTAAGACCATATTGGAGGCATGAAACGTTGAGAACGTTTTTTCAAGCATATCATAGTCAGTGATAGTATCTCCACAGAGTTTCAATTTAGAAGTAATTATGAACATTGCAGAATTATATTCAGAAACAAACTTAAAGTCTTGGAGCCTCAGATGAGGCCAAACATATCGTGCTTGTGGAAGCGTGACCAACTTTAAGTTGTCATATCTTTCCCTTAAGTCATTTCACAAAAAGTGGATCTTTGACTGTAAGATATTCAATTTTCAACCCCTCATCAAGGTGATGGCGCAAGAAAATCAAGGCCTTAGCACAGTCTTGGGTAAATGCTATATTTTTGTCTTTAATGGCGTCTCCAAGACTTATTGCATCTAAATAAACTTCAGCATTCAACACCCATGTCATATAGATCTTGCCCGAAATTTCAAGGGCAACAAACTTTCTTTTCATAATGTCAATCATAATTAAATTTTTTGAGATTTAGCTATACAATGTCAATTTTTCTTGGACTGCCTTTGCCAACATAATTTAAGGCTAATAATTTGCGAATTCTTCTTACATGTTGTTATCCGATGTCGATTTCCCAAGTATTTTTATCTTTTAAGTAGTTCTCTCGTTTTTTTTTTTTTTTGTTCTTTTTTTTTTCCTTCTTTTTGTTCCTTCCTTCTCCTTTGGTAATGGTGATGTAATAATTAAATATAAACAAGTGCAGGTAAGATAAGAGGAAATATCAACTTGCTTATGATATATTAAAAAAACGTGCTTATGACATAGTAAAAAGAGTTAAAACCCTAAATAAGAAATGGTTAAAGTAGTAAGATAAACAATTAAGTGTCAAAAATTTACATAAAAAAGATAAGGTTATAGTAATCCGATTAAGGCCACTAAGACGTTGATTATTTCTGTTTTTTGTAATCTTATACAACTTGTATAAGCAATTTCTTAACCAAAACCTCCATATGGGGACATAATTTCCATCTACTTTTTCTGCAACAACCAAGCATGAATAGTCAATATTTCTTATATGATAAAAAATTATTATAATTCCAATAAAATAGTATTATTTTAAAGCCATAAATTTCTTAAGAAAGAGAAGTCTTTTTGACAATTGGTGTTCAAACAACACTTATTCTGAAAGATCTCTCTCACACCTCCTTTTACCCGCCAAGAGTGTGGGGATAGAGGAGTTTTTTCAATTAAAGTAACAATAATCGAAATGAGATTATTTATTAATTCAGAGTCGCCACTTGAGATAATTTATGGTGTCTCAAGTCACTGGTTAGTTTTAAATCCCAAATCGAGGAATTTTTAACTCTGCGTTAAAGTCTGCGAAACCAGAACACCGGGTAAGAAATTCTGTTAACCCGGGAGGTGTTAGTCATTCTCGGGTTTCGTGGTTTTCGCACGGTCGCTTTAATAATACATGGCTTAATTGTTTAGTTACTCCCTTTTAGGACCTATGTATATTTTTACTTTTTACCGCTTTTAAGAAATTATCCTGAGTCACGCGTACATGTACTCATCTTATTTAATGTGCTAAAAACTATGTCACGCGTATGTGTACATAATTAAACACTCTTAAAATAAAAAGTATTTGGCCGAAATTGCACGAACGCATACCTCGGTTTATTTTTTGTATCGTAACTATATCACGCGAACTTGTACATAATCACAATAATCTATTTACTAATACGTGCATAAACAATACTAGCGGTGTTCAGATTGGTCTTCCTAAATCATTTATTTCATCAATCAATGTAGCGTACCAACAATATTACATTCAGTCAACGTAAGTCAATCAACTAAATTGGCAAAGGTAAATCCAAAGATAAGCATCACAGTAACATCATTAAAATTGAGATTAAAGAGAGGGAGAGAGATGGACCTTCTCACAGTGACCTTTCCAATAATAATGAACCAATCTCTATCCAGCAATAATGTTTGACAACCAAAATGAAACTAGACAACCAAAATTGTAGCCAAAATTCGAATATGGACCAAAAACCGTAAAGGGACCTCAGCCCCGTATATTTTGTTGAAGTTTTGTCTTTGAACCAAAAACTCTCTAGAGTTGAAGTTTTATCTTTGTAAATTGGGGAACTTTAACCACGTATGCTGAAGTTTTTGTCTTTATAACTTAGAGCTGAAGTTTTATCTTTGTAACTGGGGAACTTCAGCCCCGTATGCTGAAGTTTTGTCTTTATAACTGGTGAACTTCAGCCCAGCGAGGGAAAGTGAGATGAAGTTATTTAAAAAGTGGGTACAAGTTAAAAGTTTTTAAAAAAGCGGGTATAGGTTAAATAGGGTGCCCCGCGTAATTTTTACGAGTTCAAGAGGTGAGGAAGAAGAAGAGTCTTAGGGTTTTTATATATTAGGGGTCTTCTAAGTTAAGGGAGTGTGGACTTAGGAATCACGGGCTTGGTCCGAATTGGGTCAAATTTTGGCCAAATTTACCTTTAAAAGTGGCCCTTTAACTCTACTAGACTAAAAATATTAATTCCTAAAATAATAACTATAAAATTGTGAAATTCCTAAAATAATAACTATAAAATTGTGAAATCATTCCTAATTAATTAAAACAAACTACCTTATGACATGATGTTATATATATTGATATTTTCAAACATTATACTAAAAATAAAAATAGGTAAAAATAATATTTTTCTAAAAATACCTAATACCTTAATAAATAGAGAAAAATGAAACAATGTTTGTATTTTTCAATTTTTGTAATAAAATAAAGTAAAAGAATCAAAACAAGTTAAAATAGCGATATTAGATCAAAACTAAATTGTTAAACGCTAAATGTGTAAAATCTCGGGGAGGGTAAAAAATTACATGTCTACAGCTGCCTCTCTTTGACTGGAAACGCTAAGAGTTTTCAGACAAAGAACGACGAGACAAGTTTTTTGACCCGACCCTTATTTAGAGAGACCAAAAACTAAAAGAGGGGAGAATGTGACTGATCTGAGCTGCCTATATATCCTTGGCTATAAAGGAATCATGCCACGTGTAGTTCAGAAGTAAGAACAGTGGTGGAGTATACGGGGGTGGAGAGCCGATTGAGGTGCCGTTCCGTCGAGGTTTTGGTCCGCGGCCTTGTTATTACATCAAAATAAAAATAAAAAAAGACTAACTAAGCCTGCCACCTATGAGTTACAAGATTCCTATCTATAAGTCTTCTGAAGCTTGATCTTGAGTCTTGAATGGTCTTCATGCAGACTTTAGATTTGAACCTTGACGCTTGCTAGCTGCAGGTGCTAGTTCATTCTTCTTCAGCTCTTTGGATCATGACGGGACATGCAAAGCTCGTGACTCAGTCATGTCTTGAGCAATCCATATCTTGTCTCCGCTTCTGCATTTTGGATTCTTCTTCTTTTTTCTTCTCTTTTTTTCTTTTATTATGGATTGAGATTTCTTCTTCTGATCACCTCAGACTGTCGATTCGCAATCTTGAGGCGAGCTTCTGCTATTTCTAATTTAAATTGAATTCTGAAATGACTTCCCTCGTTCTTCAGGTGGGCGCCTGCAATCAAAACAACAAAACAAACAAAATTTTCTGCCCCAGTTTGCACTCGGGAGATTTGTGAGTTGTTAGAGAAACTGTAAATCACTTATGCTACTGATGCAATGACAAGAGTAAATTAAAGACTCGACTAGGATGAGCGTCTCCTGTGAGCAAAACCAAGAATGTTTGACTAACAAGTGCGTCTGCTAAGAGTAAAACCTGAAAGACCCAAACTAGGAAGTGCGTCTGTTAGGGGGTGAAATCTCAATTTAGGAAGTGCGTCTCCTAAAAGTATATCCTGAAAGACTCGGACTAGGAAATGCGTCTCCTAGGGGTGAAACTTCAATGACTTGGACTAGGAAGTGTGTCTCCTAAGAACGAACTTAAATGACACAAAACTAGGAAGTACGTCTGCTAGGGATAAAATCTCAATTTAGGAAGTGCGTCTCCTAAAACAAAATATAACTCGAAAACCCGGAGTAGGAAGTGCGTCTCCTAGGGGTGAAACTTCAATGACTCAAACTAGGAAGTGCGTCTCCTAGGGTTAAAATCTCATTTTAGGAAGTGCGTCTCCTAAAATAAAAATATAACTTGAAAGACCCAGACTAGGAAGTGCGTCTCCTAGGGTTAAAATCTCATTTTAGGAAGTGCGTCTCCTAAAATAAAAATATAACTTGAAAGACCCAGACTAGGAAGTGCGTCTCCTAGGGGTGAACTGAAATTGCTCAAACTAGGAAGTGTGTCTCCTAGGGGTAAAATCTTAATTTAGAAAGTGCGTATCCTAAAATAAAAATATAACTTGAAAGACCCAGACTAGGAATTGCGTCTCCTAGGGGTGAACTTCAATGACTCAAACTAGGAAGTGCGTCTCTTAGGAATGAAATTAAAGGACCTAAAACTAGGAAGTGCGTCTCCTAGGGTAAAATCTCAATTTAGAAAGTGTGTCAGCTAAAATAAAAATATAACCTGAAAGACTCAGACTAGGAAGTGCATCTCCTTGGGGTGAAACTTGAACGAACCAAACTAGGAAGTGCATCTCCTATGGGTAAAACTTGAATGACTCAAACTAGGAAGTGCGTCTCTTAGGGATGAACTCTCAATTTAGGAAGTGCGTCTCCTAAAAGTATATCCTGAAAAACCCAGACTAGGAATTGCGTCTCCTAGGGGCGAAATCTCAAAATATAACTTGAAAACGCGGACTAGGAAGTGCATCTCCTAGGGGAGAAATTTCAATTAGTAAGTGCGTGTCCTAAAACAAAAATATAACTTGAAAGACCCAGACTAGGAAGTGCGTCTCCTAGGGGTGAAACTTCAATAACTCCAAACTAGGATGTGCGTCTCCTAGGGATGAACTTAAATGTCCAAAGCTAGGAAGTGTGTCTCCTAAAAAGTATAATCTGAAAGACCCCTACTAGGAAGTGTGTCTCCTACAGGTGAAACTTCAATGAATCCAACTAGGAAGTGCGTCTTCTAGGGATGAATATAAATGACAAAGTTAGGAAGTGTGTCTCCTATGGGTAGAATCTCAATTTAGGAAATGCGTTTACTAAAACAAAAATATAACTTGAAATACCCAGACTAGGAAGTGCGTCTCCTAGGGGTAAGACAGAGCTTGAGGAAAACTATAAACTAAGCTTGATTAAACTAAAAATTGACCATATTCTCCAGGCGTGACTCCTGAACTCGAGGAAAACTAATGATTATCCAACTTAACCAAATTGAAAACTGACCCTATTCTCCAGGCGGGACCCCTAAACTTAAAGAAAGCTAAAGATTAACAACTTGAAAATTAAAACTGACCCTATTCTCCAGGCGAGACTCCTGAACTTGAAGAAAGCTAAAGATTAACAACTTGAAAACTAAAACTGACCCTATTTTCCAGGCGGGACTCCTGCACTCAAGGAAAATCAAATATTCCTCTCAACTAGGGAAAATGCCTAGAAAGTATGGTTCTTCTCAACTAAGGAAAATGCTGCAGAGGTGTGATCTTCTCAATAACCTTGGCGTAAGCAGAATTTGGGCATTACACCTGAAAAATCCAAGCTTCCAAGCTTTGATATGAACATAGCTTTCATCCCTGTTTCAGACAAAGAAAACTTGTGAGTCTAAACATGGTGGTTAGTTTGTGGCCTTGACTATGAGGGCGATTTCTCTTGCACTTGTCATGATCAATTTGGACTTCAACTTGGAAGACAGTGCTTGTTATCGGCCAACCATTTTTCTGGACAACCCTTATCACAAGAAATATTCCTGATTCGTTCATCCAATACCTTATACCCGATGCATTGCACTCGTATTCCAACATTCACCAAGTATTTGCATTTCACATGAATCCCAACGAACGTCGGTTGTTATCAACTCAGTGCATACACTATTCTCCCATGTCTTGTCATTTTGATGTGCTTTCCAAGCTCTGCTCTGTGTGATTAAAAAACTGGTAGCAAATTTTGAAGTCATTTCTCACTTGTTTCGACAAAAATAGACTCAGAAGGGACTCAAACAAAACAAGAGAAACAAAGTAAGGAGAAAAGCGAGAAGAGATGGTATCTAACAAGAAGAAGAAAAAATTTTACCAAGGATAAACAACGAAGTAGGACTAATTTGGTTTGAAGTCCAGCTCCACTGGTCATGACATGCATTTAGGATTAAGCTTCCTGGTCTGTCAAGAAAGACTAAGGTTCAACTTTTGTTATACCTCTAAGCCATTAAACTGGGCTTCGATGCTCCGATTATCCTATCTGATTCAAGATCCTTATTCGACTTGTAGTGCCCGAAGGGTTTTCACCATCAAGTCTCTCTCATTTGTTCTTTTTCTCAAATTCACCATCGCCTTATGGTGCCCGTGAAGGTTTTCACTGATAAGACTCTCTCATTTTATCGTTTTCTCTCTTTGTGCTGAGAACAAGGTATTACCCATGATACAAGAACATCATACTTTTACCACACATTTGATTTGGCATCCTCAAAGATTGATCGGAAGGTCTTTCTTTGGACCGTAATGTAGGCTTTTGGACAAGGTTAGAAATAAAGGGTGGCATGAAGGCTCAAAATAATTTAAGATGAAAGGGTTCAAAATTACAACTTTTGGAATCAGATTTTTTGCAAAATTAAAACTTCTGCCCCAGTTTCTTGGAGTTCGGGGATTTTTATTTTTAGGATTTTTTCTTTGATGGGACCGAACCTCAGAGTAAGGCTGCCTACGTATCCTTAAAAGGAATCAGGTCGAACGTAGTTCAAATAAACAATTCGTTTTGTTTTTCCCATTTTTCTTTCTTTTTCTCTTTTTTTCTTTTTTCTTTTTCTGTTTTCTCTTTTATTATTTTTTGTTGCTCTTTTTTATTTTTATTTTTTATTCTCTAACTCTATTTCGGATTCCAAAAGAGATTTATGAAAGAGAACAAATTAAGGATCAAAAAGGGGTAGCAAAAGATAAAAATATATGGGGTAGCGGAATAAAATGTCTTCGTCATACCAAACTTTAAAAGTGCCAAGTACAAACATGCAATTGAAAATAAGTAGAAGAACCTTGCACAATGTCTCTTGATGGCATCAACACAAACACAAAGTGCCAATGGGCACTACCTTTATCCCAATGAATGACTCTCGCCAGTTCGAAGCATATTTGACCCAATCTTATCTTGATGTGGAGGGATGCATTTCAACACTGACTGATCTACCTCAAACTGCTTCGAGAGACATTTCCTTGTTGTATTCTCTTATCAACCTCTTGATTCCTAGACTAGCTGCCTCAGTTTCACTCAATTCAAGCTTCAGGTTATCTTAGAATGCGTGAATCTTTACTTGTTTCCTCAAATGCAACTTTTTATCATATTCAAAATTGTGTTTCACTATTCCATGATTAGACTGCTTTCAAGATCTGGCTAAAAACTCCACATGCATGTCATGCCACTGAAGCTGGCGTGAAGAGAACTAAGCACATAATGACACAAAAGGACAAACTGTATTTCATTGAATAAATGATGTATAGGTTTAACGACAAGACAAAAAAATAACCTAAAATCCAAGTTACAATCCTAAAATAACGGGGATAATAAAAATAGGACCAAAACAGACAGACAAGACTCACACAAACAAAATAGAGGGGTAGAAGGGTTTGACTCAACAAAACAAATAAAATCTGGATCACAACCCTGAAATAACACGGAAATTGAAAAACCATCAACATAAGTGATCACGCTCAACTATGTCTAATAAAAGACTAAACGGGTGTTGCAAATATAATCCGGGGTATTATTCCCAGAGTCGATCCCACAGGGAATTAACGTATCAATCAAGTATTTAGAATACGCAACTTTTACTCAATCAATTCTCTCAAGACTTTTTGAATATAAATTGGTAATGTTTTAGTAGTTCTACTAACAATAATAATAACTAACGATTACGAAAAATGTGTTGTAAACAATTATCATAAATGTCTAAGGCTATGGTTTCCCCCGTTGGTGAACTTACTTCTCGGATATTTCATANTCTAAACCCTCGGTTATGCCTTTCGTCTATACTCTGGGAGTGGTGTTGTTCAAACAATTACCTAAATATGCACTCTCTCCCAAGTCGATACATACTAAATAGGCACAGCTAATTGATGGTCATTCAATTAACAACAACAAAAACGAGTTGAACAAGTAGAGATGAACAATCAACCAAACTATATTAATATCACCATAAGTTTATCCCCCAACGGGTTCCACCAAAATCCTAGATTAAGAAAATGATCTACTCATATTCATAAGGATCAATTCTAAAATAACTTGCATAATTGAACTACAAAATAATCAATAAAAGCTACAGAAATCAATGTTTGCTTCACTGAGTAGTAATCCACAGGTTTTTCTTCACTTCAATGGCTTCCCCCCTCTCGAAGTTGTGTTCTTGGGTCTATTTATATGTTTGGGATAAATCCTAAACGTGTAGGAGACTTCTATTCCAACCGGAAAACACTTAAAATCTTCAAAACTCGGGTTTGACCGGATCAGGGGCCAGGCGTTACAGACCAAACACCTGGATAACCGTTTGGGCTCTGGCGCCTGGATAATGCCTGGCCAGGCCTGGCGTTTGGGCTCTGGCGCCTGGATAACGCCAGGCTAGGCCTGGCCTTAAGGCTCAAACGCCCGGCTATAGCCCGGTGCACTCCTCTTTGCCTCTTGAGCGTATTTTTGACGTTTATGCATCCATTTAGCTCGGCTTCCATCTCCAATTAACCTACACATGAAATAGACTCCGTTATGCACATACAAAGTTTATTTTTATCATTAACGCACATAAAATGTAAGGCATATAACGTGTTAAACCATGAATTCTAGCCACACATCAACACCCCCCACTTAAACTTTTGCTCGTCCTCGAGCAATCAACCTACATTCATGTACACAACTTATTAAGAAAATCCCTTAACACGTTATACCCAGAATATTTAAAACAGTTCACGCACAAATGTGTGACATCCTTGCCTCAATAGTCGACTCACATATACCATGCTTTATTCACAATCCACTCGCTACTCTAACTTAGAGGTCAACAACATTACCTTTCCTTCATGAGTCATGTGCCCTCACCAAATCAAAGAGCTAGTTCCACACACAATAAAATTTAAGAACACTTAGGAACTCAAGATAGAAAGAATTCACTCACTCTCAAAAATAATATTCATATGCTACAAAAGGTGCACCATAAGTTTGCCCGTAGTGTACTACTCTACTAATCGAGCTCATTTAGTCTAGGATCAAGTAGGACTTT